>JBCJKF010306414.1:0-14487 GCA_039654545.1 Plocamopherus ceylonicus | reverse complement strand
AGAGAGAGAGAGAGAGAGAGAGAGAGAGAGAGAGAGAGAGAGAGAGAGGGAGAGAGAGAGAGAGAGAGAGAGAGAGATGACAACACTCATTATGCATTCACTTAGGGTTGCAGGTACACAGACACGCTTGACCAAACATGATTGAACAGGAGTGGTGGTGGAGGAGGAGGGGGAGGCGGGGGGCGGTAAGGACATTTCATACACAGGTAGGTTGATTATGAATATAAAACAAGTAGATCTATGCCTAGGGAGAAATAAGCTCTTTGATTTTTGGTTTTGCTTTCGTTTTTAGAAATTGTCAAACGTCTGTATTCTTTGGCGATTTCAGCATGTTGGTACCATGTAAGTAAGTCGATTAATTTGAACAAATCGTCGGGTATCCATGTCAAAACTGCACCCAGATGTTAAATAGAACGGAGTAGGCAGCAAACAGACGGACAGACAGACAGACAAACACATACACAGACAGACAGACAGACAGACAGACAGACAGACAGACCAGTAACTGATGACGGATAGAGAAGTCGTCATACAGGCAGGCACACAGAGTGGTAGATGGACATACTTAGATACATTCTATTGTCTACATGCAGATAAAAAGACAGATAAACAGACATACGGATGTACATACAGACATAGAACAGATAGACAGACAGATAGGCAGACATACACACATACAGACAGACAGACAGACATACATACATTCAGAAAGACCAGTCAATGACGATGGAGAGACAGACATATAGAGAGACAGACAGACGGATAGACAGACAGTCAGATGTACATACAGGCAGACAGACAGGCAGACAGATAGATAGATAGGCAGAGAGACAGACAGACAGACAGACCCGTAAATGAAGATGGATGGACAAACTGCTGGCAAACAGAGAGACAGACATACATGATACATACCTTCAGACAGCCAGCCCGACAGACTTACAGACAGAGAGGCAGACAGACAGTCGTACAGCCAGACAGCCAGCCAGACAGACCGACAGACGTACAGGCAGACAGCCAGCCAGACAGACAGACGTACAGCCAGCCAGCCAGACAGACAGACAGACAGACGTACAGGCAGACAGCCAGCCAGACAGACAGTCGTACAGCCAGACAGCCAGACAGACAGACAGACAGACGTACAGGCAGACAGCCAGCCAGACAGACAGACGTACAGCCAGCCAGCCAGACCGACAGACGTACAGACAAACAGCCAGCCAGGCCTACTCACCATGCGATCGTCCAAATCCCAAAGCCGACGCGGTCCCCTCAGCGTCTTGTTGCCGTCGTACGTATCCCAAACACTGACGCTGATCAGTTTTGCACTGGACCCTGTCCGCCGATGGCCGAGTCGAGGGGAAGTGACCGCAGTCTGGGGACTGGCCGAAGGCGACTCGGTGTCCATCACATCCACCGGGCACTCGGTGGTCACAGACGGACTCGGACTCTCTCCTCCGGGCGTCACGGATGGTTGGGACGAGGATGACGTAGATGATGACGTGGATAAGGATGGCGACGATGACACCGTTGGTGGCGTGGGTGTGTGAGTGGCGCTGAGAGCCGTGGGCCGCGTTGGTGGCGCAGTGCTGACTGGCGCAGTTGAGCCGTGTGCCACTAAAGTGGCGTTGGTTCTTTCCTGAAAGCTCCTTGTTGGTTTTGGCTTGGGCAGTGTGGGCGGGGTCGGCCCCTTTTGTCGCCTTGGCTTGGGGGATGTCTTAGGGGACACGGATGATAATGATGATGATGATGATAGTGGTGGTGGTGATGACGGTGACGATGACGGCGATACAATCGAGGACGATATTAAAGACACTGGGTAAGAGTGAGAGATCTGGGATTCCGAGGTCGAGAAAGACGACAGTGGCGTTGATGACGAAGAAGATGGCGATGATGGCATGGAAGACCGCGATGAGCCAGCCGTTGTGGTTTCTGAGTCTGACGCCGGAGACAACGGCAATGACGATGTTGTCGTTGCTGATGATGTTGGTGCGGGAGATACTTGGGGGAATGTTGCGGCGGTCGTAGGGTGTGTGGATGTCGCGGAAATCTGAGCGTCGTCGTCTAGAGACACAGAGGCCGAAACTTCATCTCTAGATTCTACCTCGTCACCGCCGGGGAGTGACGTCACAGTGTCACCATCTAGTTCCGGTTCCGCTTCCGGCGGCACAACGTTAATCCTACACGACGTCATCACATCCGGTTGCGTCGTCACGCCAAGCGTCGAAACACCGGAAGGCCTTCTCGTGGTCAAATCGATGACGTCATCTTGATCAGCAGCTTTGACCACTGTCCCGGCCGTGCACTGAGATTTGTCGTCCGCGTCACCGACAGGGCCTGGGTCCGAGAAGGACTCCCGTTTGGCCAGGGGGGCCGGAGCGTCGAGCCGGTCAAGACTGGACAGGGCAGCGATGACGTCATCGAAATCCGCACCGGAAGAGACCGCGTCCTCCGGGACTGGAATCGACGAGGAGGAGACGTCTTCCTTTTCCGGTTCGCGGTGGGTCAAGGTGGAGGGGGAAGGCCGGGATGACGTCACGCTGCCAATGGCAACCGAATCGACAGTCCTCGGCAACTCCGAGTCAGAGGTGTGGGGGTGTCTGAATGCGACCGATGCCTCGTGCTTCACGTCATCGAAGTCAGATGTACTGGCGAGAGACGAGTAGTCGTCATCATCATAACGTGGTGCTGGTTGTTGTTGTTGTTGTTGTTGTTGTTGTTGTTGTTGTTGTTCTTCATCCACACCACCGTTTGTGGACACCGGGTAAGCCTGCTGTTGCTTGCCCTCCTCCTCCTCCTTCTCCCCCACCTCTCTTGAAACTCTCCGCTCCGCAGACGAGCCGGAAGCTTTGGTTGCCAAGGAGACGGAGTCGTTGTTCTCCGAGAGGGAAGACGAGGTGGATGCCAGGTCTTCAATCGACGAGGCGGACAGGAGCGTGATGGAGGTCTCTTCTTCCGGGGTGGCCGCGTGAGAGTTGTGTCCACCCATCCTGGTGTGAGGGCGTTTGGGTAAGGGCTTGGGGGGTACCCTGCTCGTCACGGTTGGCTGTGGAGTCTCCCTGTCGGAACCTGGAGGCTGGTGGTAGTAGCCTTGGCCTTGGGTTTGGCCTTGACCCGCTGGAACCGTCACGCTTGTGGTTTTTGGGCTACCAACACTACCACTGGCATTTCCGGATCCGTACCGGCCGAGTTTGGGCGATCCCTGAGGGGAGGTAAGCAGGCCTCCTTCTTCCGCGGCTCTCAGTTCTAGGTGGTCGATTTTTGGTTCTTTCCAGATGGGCCTCTTCACCTGCTGTTCCCTGGACCTTTGAAGTTGACCTCTAGGGTCAGAGGTTGTGAAGGCTATCGACTTCTGGAAGCGCTTTAGGCTTTGGGCCACAGTGGGCCACGAATGCTTCTTGCCTCCTCCTCCTCCACCTCCTCCACCCCCGCCTCCTTCTCCTCCTTCACCTCCCTCTCCACCTGTTACTCCAGTTCGAGTCTCACTGTGTTTGAAATACTTATCATCACCGTCCTCTTCATCTCTCCGTGCACTTGGTTGACCTTTGTGGGTGAAGTCGAGGCCATCATTCTTCACGGATTGCTTCGAGTGGAGCAGATCTGACTGGATAGCAGCGAGGCCGCTAATATTAGAGTTATCGCCCCTGGCATAATTGATAGCGTCATCGGAGGCCTCTGCCCGAACCCTATCCGATTCTACACGAGGGCAGGCGGGGAGGGCTTGGGATGAGCACGTGCGTTCGAGGACCTGGCGAGGGTAAACAAGAAGCGAGTCTGTGCTCTGGGCCCCTCTCGGTGACACGCCACGGGGAGATAACTTGTCATGAGCAGCGATAGGGACGGGAGATAACTCTAGCTCTCCCTGGGCAGACACGAAAGAATTCCTGGGATGTGCGCCGCTTACGACACTCTTGTCAAGAGTTGTTTGCTGCTGCCGTTGTTGTTGTTGTTGTTGCTGCTGCTGCTGCTGAAGTTGTTGTCGACGTTCCCTTTCTACTGCCTTGCCAAAGCTATCATTGGCAAGCACTTGCTCGGCTGTCACTGAATCCACGCTTTCAAAACCTTCATTTCGCTCATTTCCATTTTCATGATGTCTGTTTTTATTTCCCTCGCAAATAATTGACTTGCCAATATTTTTTGCACACGAAATTAACAGGGCCTCGCTCTGGCTCGTAGATTCATCAACGTTCTCCCTTACCAACGAGTTTCCAGGCTTGGGAATGGAATGAACGTGGCGATGTACAGGAGTGGCGCTTTTTATCTTTTTATCGCATTCATTAAGATCAGAACGAGAGCGCTCGTCGACCCATTTGCCGCAAATTTCATTTTTACTCACCGCCAAAGTATCCAAGGCTCGGTTAATTACTTTGGCGGAGTCGTGAGATGAGCCCCTGTAGATGGGCGTGGCCTCTGTACCGATTTTCACCTGCCCATCTTGGGCGTCCGAGTACAAGGTAGAAACCGGGGGCCTCTCAACACACACTCCCACACTGGGCTCACTGTTCACACTTTGTATCCCAGAATGCTCGGGTCCCTTAGAAATATCACATCCCCGGACACTTGGATCATTGACAGTATTCTTTTCCACCGGAAGTTGGCCACCGAACACTATAGGAATCGGCGGTGTTGTTGTATTCGTGGAAGAAAGGTTATCTTCCGGAATTCCGTCGTGAGGAGACGTGCCAGATGCATGGCCGTGTTCCTCCGCTTTGATCCGGTGAGTCCCAGGAGAGGAGCTCTTTTCGGCTGTGGTGGCGGTGAGGAGGAGGAGGTGGACGGGCGCTGACGAATCAGGGGCTAATTCCTCCTCCTTCTCGTTTCTCCTCTTCTTCTTCTTCTTTCCCTCCTCGGCGTTTACCGCCTCCTCCTCGTCGCTCTTGTCCCCGCCTGAGAAAACATGGCCGTGCCTCCCCAAGCCTAAAGAGGAGGAGGAGGAGGAGGGGGGTTGACCAGCAACACGATTACTGCACGTGGTATCGACCCGTCTGGAAGCAAAATCGATACCGCGACTGGGGTGTGTCACGTGCCGCGGTTTGTCTGGATTTATCGCACTGTCACCAAAATCAGCGCCACCCCGTGTCGCATAGTCTCCACTGGCATCTCCCATCACCCCGCCTTGCACTTTGGGATTAGCGCAGCAAGGGCGGCGCGTATGGGGGGCAGATGGTGGGGAGGGGCTTTCCTTTGTCTTAGACGCCACCAGAGTTATTTTGGGCTTCCCGGCTTCGATTTTAGTCTCGGGGACAAGACAAGGCCTTTGCGTGTTTGTACCTATAATGTCCCCTTTGACACAGTTTCCCGAAGTTGACCCATTTTCCGCTAGTCCCCCGATGACGGTGTTAGATTCGGGGGCAGATTCCTTCCGATTAGCTTCCATTAGTTTCGATCCATTACCCGTCTCGACTTTATCCTTCCGGGTCGACTTTTGGGGGAGGTCTTTCCCCAGTCTGGGGAATGTGGTGGGGTCATTGATTGGCCATTTATCAGCCGGGCGATTGCAAGCCGTACTGTGGTCTATTCCTTCAGTAGAAAGGTAGCTTGCACCACCACGTTCGGTACTATAACCTTCATCTCCGCGATGGGCAGTTTCCCTGATAGATAACTGACTCGCCTCGTCTTTAACTTTATCCGCCGCAATGCTCGTCATGTTATTGGAGGAAGAATCGAGGTAGGTCTTATCGGAGAGTGGTAGGCGCTCGTTCGAACGGTGAGAAGGTTGACAGGGAGCGCCACCACCGACGCGTTCGTTTCCAGGACTTCCGGGTAAAGGGCTGACGGCCCGGCCCTCCTCGTCGCTGTCCCCGTCTTTGGGTAGGTCGTCCAGGTAGACCTTCTTCCATATACCGGCGTCCCCCCGGGCCCACTTGTACTTCCGGGGCGGGGTCGGGGATACGGGGGGCGGGAGGAGGGAGTTTGACCTGTCGTCCTGTCCGGTCAGCTTGACCTTGAGTGACTCCCTGATGGCCACAACCCTGGACTTGTGGATCATGGCTCGCCACCTGCCTCGGACACTGGTTACTCCGACACCGCCAGGCGATGCTCCTTTGCTGCTTTCCGCGTCCTTACGATTGTCATGCTCATTGTCGCCATGTTGTGGCCTGGGTTCCACCGAGACAGCGAGTTGACCTCCTTGCTCTTTACCCGAATCGTCTACAACAACCACCAGCACAGTGTCGTCGACGGGGGTAGGGGGTACGGGCGATTTGGCCCTTGGTAACACTGGGGGCTGGGGATGCGGGTGGTGGTGGTGGTCGTGGGCAGACATTTTACGCTTGATTTCATCCACGCGGACTTTGATGAAGCCCGTCTTGTCTTTTGAAGTTCCCTCCGGGCTGCCGACCGAATTTGATGCCGTCTTTCTCCCGTCCTCAGACAACATGGCGTCACGGTCCAACTCTCGCTGGACTTCCGTACTGACTTCACTGTCCTGACCAGTAGCCACGTTTTGACCAGAAGCCGGGTTTGTATTCGTTGTCTCCTTGTCCACAACGACGACGCTTCCGGTCATTTGATCCGATTTGACCGGACGCGGGACGTCAGTCATCATGGGTGTTGAGGTCAACTCATCGGTCCAGCTGGACAGAGTGGCCGGAGGGTTTCCGCCTGGCGAAATGTCATCGGCTGGTTGTCCTAGAGTGGACACTGAACGCATGGGGGATGTGTGCTGGTCAGTCGAGTCGTCTTGGGGTGGTGATGACGTCACGATGGTCAGTTGGGAAGAGAGGGACGGGTTGGTTTGGTCGTGTGGGTCGTTGTTGGTCAGTACGACTCGGGGTAGTGGTTGGGAGGGGGTGGGTGCTGTGGTGGCAGGGGATGACGACGTAACGGCTGACGTCACAGGACGTCTTGATGAGCTAATTTGATTGGATGGGCTTACCTTGGAGTCGATGACGTCAGGTCCGGTACAGCTATCCACCACAAGGATTTGATCATCGCCGTTGTTATCATTTCCATTAGAAACAGGCAAGAGGTCGATGGATTCACCTGGCAACACGCCCTTATTCTTCTCCTCGTCATCATTATCATCATCACAAACACCACTCTTGCTACAAACACCAACACCAACACCACGGCTACTACTAGTACCACTGGGTTTAGTCATGCGTGACGACCAGTCGACACTCCAACCGGTTTGATCGTTACCAACACTTGGCACAGATTCCAGCTCGTGACCACCCGCACCATCAGCAACACTACCGCAACCACCATCAAATCCAACCGAACAATCACCGGAAACTAAAGCAAAGTTCTTACTGTCAACATCGTCACAAATCACATTACTTGTAACATCGTCACAAATCACATCACTGGTAACATCGTCACAAATCACATTACTGGTAACATCGTCACAAATCACATTGCTTGTAACATCGTCACAAATCACGCTAGCGGTAGCCAGCGATGAGACAGGTGAACAAATTTGCACTTTGTCCTGGCGGGGTTTCACCTTTGCTTCCCCGTCATCAATCGTAACGCCTGATGTTTGTTCAGAATGAGCGACAGGTTCTACTACTTTGTCAACATTTCCGTCTGAAACTGAAATCTTCAGGAATCCCTCATTGAGTTTCTCCTTTTCTCCTCCATTCTGATTCTTCTCTCCATCATCGCCGATGCGATCTCCTCTTCCTCCTCCTCCCCCTCTTCCCCCTCCTCCTTGCCCGTCTTGATGAGTAAACACAGTTGATTCTTGCAAACTTACTCGACTGTCACTACAACAAACGCGATTGATACTACAACTACTTCCACTAACATCACTGGAAACAGCGGGCAAAATATCACCAACCGTCTCCGCGAAGGATCCCGATGCAAACTCCACACTGACGGCCTGGCGTCTTACATTCTCATGGCCGTTTGTTTTCGAGTCGGGAGGCACGAGAGGGGACGCCAGGGGTGCAGAAGATGGAGACAGAGTGCTGAAAGTGCTGAGAGCCAAGTGTTCATCGCTCGGCCTTGTTGCGTTCGGGGTAGGACGGGAATGAGGAATGCTACGGGAGGCCGCCTCACCCACACCCTGTGTATCTTGGCCTACATCGGACGGGGAGGAGTTCTCACGACCAGGTCGGGCAAGGTTATTGTTATTGTGTGGCTTGACACCACCAACGCAACTACAACTGTAGCTGTGACTGTGATAATCACTGTCTCCTTCTTCTTCTTCTTCTTCTTCTCCTTCTTCTTCTTCTTCTTCTTCTCCTTCTTCTTCTTCTTCTCCTCCTTCTTCTATCCCACCACCAGCCCCATGGTGCTGTTCTCCTCTTCCTATTCCAGATGCCGACGCAGACCTGGTGGACGTGGAGTGCACAACATCGACACTTGATGCATGGCCGGCAGAGGCCTCAGTCACATGACGAGTCGAGGGTGGTGGTGGTGGTGGTGGTGGTGGTAAGACGTTGTTGTTGTTGCTAGCGGGCTTGGTGGCGTTGCCGCTACCCCAGTTTTTATCCAAACGTAATGACTCACTTTCATTTTCAGGCATGCGTCTTTTTGACTCGGTGCCACCGTAAGTTTTTCTTCCCTCCTCTCTTCCTTCTTCGCCTTTTTCTTTTTCTTCTTCTTCTTCTTTCTCCGTCTCAGTTTTTTCTTCTATTTCCATTTCTGTCCTTCCGTTTTCATTTTCTCCTTTAACTTTCATTTTTTCTTCTTCTTCTTTCACTTCAACTTTCGTTTCTTCTTCTTCTTTCATTCCTTTCATCGCTTCTTCTTTTGCCCTCTCTCCTTCAATTGCTTCACTCTCTCTCACTTCTTTCTTCGCTTCTTCATTTTCGTTCACGTTCACTTCTGTCCTCCTTTCGTCTACCTTTCCTCCTTCCCGTTCCCTCCCCTCCAAGCCACCGACCTTCGTGGCGTTGGCATCACCGTGGCCGACATTCTCGGTATAAATTTCCGTGCGCACTACGTCATCAGTTCTAGCGGAGCGAGCCTCGATAACATTATCGCGGTTATCAGTCAAGCCGCTTGACTCCGAAAAGCGCAAGGCGTCTATTTTTAGCATCTGGGCCCCGGCTACCGACTTGTGAATGGAATTGGAACCCAAACCCATGGCGCCAGGAGGCCACTGTTCACTGCCTGGCTTGCAAGGCCAAGGGGGCAATTTATCATTCTGGTTATCCAGGAACAGAGTACTTTTGTTCTTTCCTCTATCTCCTTCCTTTCTTTCATCGTTGTTATTATCAGCAACAGCTGACACTTGTCTATCCATTGTTTTTACACGGGCCTGTGATTTGGAAGGAACCTCCAAGGCGTGTGAAATTTGCTCCACATTTTTAGCAGTAGGCTCCAGCACGGGCCCCTCGCCGTTTTCTATCCTTTGCGCATGCGCGACTTTGTACTGCGTAGCCAAGTGGGAGATGGCTACAGGGTTCGAATTCGGGTCTTGACAAGGGCGAGGCGATTGCTTTCCGAGTGTCTGTCTCGTGGACACATCGGGCATGTCTGCCAACATTTTGCCTTGAGACCCAACGAACTTGGCGTTGTGGATTGCGATCATGGTCCCTTTCACGAGTGGCTTTGACCTTTTGCCTCCTTCAGGAGCGGTAGTACCTTTGGTCGTCAAAGGCTCTTCGGTTTGTTTTGCGAGTGAACAATGGTCCGCAGATACGTTTTTGGAATGTGCTTCCGTCGCTTCTGTCACTTTTGGTTCTGATTTGAGTTTGAAAGGAATAACGTTTTTCTCGATGGAGTCCAACTGTGCCTTCTCCTTCTCCTGGTCAATGACGTTCAGCTGCAGTTTGATTCTCAGCTCACCGCCCTTGCTGGAGTCCAGTCCCGGGCAAGGGCTACTTCCGGCCTGCAGTTGTACATCCGGGTCAGGGGACTTGACGTCCGACGAGTAACCGCTTTCGAACAGACTGGTTTTCATGGCCGGCACGTGACCTTTCCACTCTGAATGATGCAGTGCGTCCGCTTCCGGTTCCAGAGTCCGTTCGTGGTCAAAACTGTGTCCACTGCCCCCTACTGCGTCACTGGCCTCGCTCTGAGCATCCCCGACTTGGGCCACTGCCGGATGTGACGTGAAGTCTTCCCATGAACGTTCAGAATCGGCGCCAAGAAGTGCCGACACCTCTGGATCAATCTGACAGCAAATTGGTAGTTTGGAACACAGGATTGCGTCCGACAAACCGGACTTCAACCTGGCTTCAAACTCCGTCTCCTCTTCCTCTTTCACTTCGGTCTCCCCTTGACTGTAGGCTCTCTTGAGTCTCGTCTTCACCGTGTTGGTCTGTTTGCCCTCGGCCTGTCGTAACACATTTGCGTTGGCAAATTGATGACCGGCGCTACAATCATCTCTCGCAACTGTTAAGCCAGTGTCGATTGTTGCATTGCATTTCGACTTACTCTTTGCCTGGTCGCCCGAAGACGATAATTCGAGCAGCGACTTTGAGAGGGGAGCACCGAGAGAAGTCTGGCCGTTGGTTTTAGCATTCCTCTCCCTTCCACTAACGGCCCTCGCCATACGCTCGTTTGTGGGATGAGACGCCGCTCTAGTGGAAGGCTGAGTGGGTTTTCCACGAGAGGCCCAGTCGACCTTGGCAACACGCTTTGGCCCTGGAAAGCTCACAGAGGGCCTGGGGATGTCTGACGTCGTTTTGCTGCTTCCTGGCGGGTTGTCCGCGGCAGATGAAGTTGCTGTGTTAGGCTGGTTCTCATTGACAGGACCACGGGCCGACCCAGCCTTCCTACTGAGGCTGTCAGTCGGTGCAGTCCGAATGGGCGGTTTGTCTTTGTCTCTGGTGGTTGTGGTGGTGGTGGTGGTGGTGGTGGTGGTTGGCTTGACGTCTTTGGCGGTCACTGGCTGGACTTTGGCCGCTGGGGGCCGGGATGCCAGTGGGTTGCCGGCCCTGGAGGTCCTTAGGGGCACGTGCTTGACGCCCTGTGCTTTGAGTGACAGCTGGGAAGAGGCGTAGGCGATTCGACTTAGCGTTGGCCGGGCCGTTTGGGGCTGTTGTTGCTGTTGTGGGCGTTGCCGCTGTGGCTGTTGTTGTTGTTGCTGTTGATTCAAGCTGTTGGACGTCGCCTGCTTCTCCTGCTTAGCCTCTTGGTCTTTGAGGCGTGGGTGGGTTGGGTTTGGGGTTGGGGTTAGGGTTGGGGTCGGGCCTTCTGGCGCGATTTGCTTCCGGTTTCGAGGGTTCACGTCAACGCAGAAGGACGAGGTGAAAGTTGACGGAGACCTACTGCGGCACGCCTCGTTTGAACTCGACTTTCTGGGCTCACCAGAAGTGGAGCGCACCGGAAGTTGGGAAACCGGTTTCCGGCTCGGGATACTGCTCGGCCTAGTCCTCCGATCGGTTTTGCCTGTGGCAACCTTTGTTGCCGTGACGCCCGTACCAGAGTCATGTCCAGATGACGCTGGCGTTGAAGGCAACCGAGTTTCAGGGATACCATTGGGGTGGGATGCGGTGTTAGTGTTTGGAGCATGCTGGGATATAGAGGTACTTACACCAAGATGGTCGTCTACTCCTTGACAAGTCGTATGGCCCGTGATGTCCATTGGAACAGCGGGAGCAGAAGAAGAGGCACTCGATGAAAAGGAGGTTACATCCGGTACAGAAATAATATCACCATTATCACTACCAAGGCTCCGAGAAGTGTCCTGGGTTTCCTTGGAAACAAAGCCGGGCATGACGGAAATACTGGTGGTATGAGATTCGGCAGAGTTGCCAGCCGATTGACTGGATTCACCAGGTTGGCCGCCATGTGCCAAGGAGGACGAAGGCGCGTTGTTTTGTTCCTGGTTGAAGTGGTGGTGGTTGTGATGGCCAGTGGGGATGTCGGTACTTGGCTGCAAGACGTAAGCCAGTGACTGTGGCGGGAAGCACTGGACACACTCCAATATGGCGTCTGGCTCGTGCCAGCACACCGTGGCCCTCTCGCCCGTGGGGTCAAAGTCGATCACGTGACACGGGGAGGGGGGCTGTGAAAGGCTTCGGTACTCAGCCACATGCTGCTGTTGTTGCCTGGGATGGTTGTCAATGTCCCTGGCTGGACGCTCTTGTCTGACCAGGTCAGCTGGCTGGTCCCTCTTGTCCACTAGCGTGTTGGTGGTTGTGGTGCTGGTCAGTCGATCGCTGGCCCCGTCGGTCATGTGCCTGTGCCTGGCAAGGGAGGCGACCAGGGAGGAGGCCATGGCCGAAGCCGTGCAGCATGAGAAGGACTGGCCGCCATTTTCCCTCACCACGTTGCTAGGCGACAAGTCACCGGAGGAAGCCAGGGACATGCTGCTGCTGCTGCTAGGCGCGGCCGTTTGGTCACGCATTTGGAAAATCTGGCCCCGGTTGGTGTGGTAAGTGGACCTGAACGCCATGTCCAGGGTTCGATCCTTGTCTTGTCGAATGGAGTTTCCCACATCCACGTCCACTACACGAATCACACGCGCCTTACAGGCATTGTCGGAATCATCCAAGCTTTTATCATTTTTATTATTATTATTATTATTGTTAGTAGTAGAATTAGTGAACTCCTCGTCCAGCGTCTCCCAAGCAGTGTTAAACTCTTCCAACTCCAGGCTAATGGGCCTGGTAGACACTGAGGAGGAGGAGGGAGTATCTTCTGCCTTCCTCCCCGCGTCCTGTGCGTGTAATGAGGGCAAATCCAACAAACACTGGCACTCCTCCCGACTCAAACGAGGTGCATCCGCCGGTGTAAACCTCGCCATGCCCTCGCCAGCCCTGCTCGTCCCACACCCTTCGAAAAACGCCAACTTCTCCTCGGTGGGGGAGGTGCTGGCCATCAAAATGTCGCTGGTGGCAGATTGAAAACTCGTCTCCGAACTCACATCAGACACCGCCTCGAATTGCTCATCGTCATCATCATCGTCATCATCATCATCGTCGACCATAATATCATCATCATCATCATCATCGTCCAGCTGGTATGGGTCATCGCAATTGCTTCCAAAAATAGCCTGGCGTTTTTCTACTTCGTTTGCTGCGAGCCTGTCGCCGTCGTGTGTACGTAGATAGGTGGTACTGGTGGTAGTAGTGGTACTGGTGGTAGTAGTGGTGTTAGAAACAGGAAGAGGTGGACTTGGTTGCGTGTTGGTATCGGACGGTGCTCCCAGTTCCATACCGGGGCGGTGTGTGTATCGTTTTATCGCATCACCACCACGCCACAGCCCGGCCGACGTGGATGACGACGATGATGATGATGAGGAAGATGAGGATGATGATATCACTACCTGGTCGGACTCACGCTCACCCCCAGCTGTTGGCTCCTCGACACGCCCATCCCCGTCCTTCCCTCCATCCTCTTCCCCCCTCCTTTCAAACGCTCTTCTACTGTTCATCTGTTCCTCTTTTTCTTCCTCTTCCCTCTCTCCATCCTCTCCATCATCGTCTCCGCTACCTACGCGCTCCATCGGCGTTTTAATTCCAGAATTAATTTTTTTCATACTGACACCATGGGTGTATTCATCCGCTTCTTCTTTCCTTCCGTTTTCAAGGTGTAGGTTTTCGTGCGCTGTACTTTTACCCACGCCTCCTCCTCCCCCCTCCTCCTCTCCCGTCTCACCGTGAGTTCCCAAAGACGCTTGCCCCACCTTTGACCCGCCCCTCCCCCCGTCCACGGGGGCCGCTTCCTCTAAATGCTCAACGAGTTGAATGATGTTATAATCCGAGCGAGGCGACGAGGAGGGCTGGCGTGTTTTCGGTACGGAACAAGGCTTATCTCCACGTACAGGAGAGCGGGGCTCCAACTCTAATATTTCCTTATCACCCTTCGCCCGGCCAGCACGAGTTGTCTCCCTTTCAAAAGAGTTGAGGCAGGTTCCTCCCCGCTCCCTGCCCTGCCCCGCATCCTCGTGAAGACAGCCCACACCTCCACCAGTAGACTCTTGTATGCTTATCGTTGAATCCCCGGCTCCAGACTTTGATAGCGTCAAATCGGAGATGCCAGGAACAACAGTAGTAGTATGAGTAGTACTAGTAGGAGTAGTAATAGTAGTGGGTCTAGTAGGTCTAGTAGCATTGGAGGAATCGGTACAAGTCTGCTCCTCCCCAGTGGACAGGAGGGGGGTAGGGGGTTGGATCGGTGGCTCTTTGCCGTGGCCAACACCAACCGCTACACACCCCGCCGTGCTGTAACCTTTGTTGTTGTTGTTGTTGTGTGTAGTGTGTCGGGTTGGATCCCCGCCCGGGGCCAGGCTAAGATGATCGTCTTTCTCTACTCGTGACACGGGTCTAAGGCCAACACCTACACCTACACCTACACCGCCTACATCTACACTCATTACTACAGTCCTATCTGCTGTAGACTTGAGACTAGCGTCTGGTACCCCCGCCGTGGCAGCACGCTGTAAATCTTTGGTACGATAGCGTTCGGGGTTTCCTGGGCGTTGACTCGCCCCTTTATGATAGCCATTGACAGTTCTGGCTATCGTGGTGTGTCGTCTGCCCACTTGACCATTGCCATGGTTGTCTACATAGCTGTCTTCTTCTTCTTCTTCTTCTTCTTCTTCTTCTTCTTCTTCTTCTTCTTCTTCTTCTTCTTCTTCTTCTTCTT
>JBCJKF010305306.1:0-14489 GCA_039654545.1 Plocamopherus ceylonicus | reverse complement strand
AATATACACCATAGGTTGCGGACGAACATGGCAATTATCTTACACTTGTTCACGGTCATTGTGTTCAGACAATTTTGAGGTCACCCATTTACAGGTCTGACTCAAGTGAAAAACAATGGAGGAGTATAAACATTTAGTCACTTTAAATGGAATAACAAATAGATATATATACAGAAATAGTGCAAATTCTGTAAGAAAAAGCACACTTAATTCATGAGTATAAACGTGCAAAAATAAATAATATTTTGAAAGAAAGGTAGAACATTTTTATTAAAAGATGACTTAAATCTATTTGCCCAAAATACTTTTTAATACACCCTTGTTTATTTTTAACAACTTATGAGGATAAGGCAAAAATTATCAATAATGTCAAATGCCTTACGCTGAACATCATCCCAGATGACTCACTCATTCCGCAAATTTGAAATTCTATGTTTCAATTAAATTTTGGTTATCAGTTAAAAATGTTAATGTTTTTAAAGATTCAAAGATTACAGTTTCTGAAAATATTATTGAATTTGCACTATTTCTGTATGTCTATTTGCTATTCCATTTGAAGTAACCAAATGCTGTTTACACTTATCAAATGCTATTCACTTGATTTGAAATTGAATTCATTGAATGCATATTTGAAGAAAAAAACATGTAGGCTATGCATCAACTATAACAAAATAGTGATCTCTCAGTCTCAGAGCAGGATTGTTTTGTTGTTGTTTTTTGTTGTTGTTGTAGTTTGGTTTTTTTTTCGGTATATACTTATATAGTCTAGTCATGTTTTCCTGTGAAATTTCAGATTTGAGTTAAATTGAATTGGTCATGACTTTTAAACTGTTAGCAAGTAAAATGTAGTAAATGACTCTGAAATTTCCTGAATCTCATTGTCAAATGTAAAATGAGCTCATTTCAGAGCTTTCCATTGTGTGAAATTTCCTCTTTATTTGGATAGTCTACAATCTAGTAAAAGTAAAGTAGTCCTTTCAAGCTTTTCGGCTTATAGGGCCGGAGCTTATCCTGGTTTCTTTAGCATGAAGCGGACAGTGACAGATTAGATCTATCACTTTCTGAATAGGATGCTAGTCTATTGCAGAATACTTTCCCAGCCGAAACTGTACCCATTTTCAACCTGGGTCGAGTGAAGCAACAGGGTTTAATTTTCTTGCTTAAGGAAAAAACTTATGTCTCTGCGGCGGTTTGAACCCACGACCTCACGGTCCGAAGCCCTACGCTCTGTCTGCACAGCCACTCCGCCCCCCTCAAGTCTACAATCTAGTCCTTCAAAATTACTACCAAGAGAAAAAAATTCTTATTGAGTGATTTCTTTTTCATTTAACTTTAATATACATTTCACTAATGCATTAAATGTATAATCCCAACATAAGTATGAAATTTCCTCTTTTACATGGATAGTCTACATTCTAGTACTTCAAAATTACTTTCAAAAGAAAAATCTTAGTGAGTGATTTTTAAAAATTTAACATACATTTTGCTGTTGCTTTCCGACCCAATAATTTTTTCTTGTTTCTTATTTAATTTCAGAAATCATTCCCCTGATTCTTTTTTTTTTTTCTTCTTTTTTTTTTTTTATATTATATTTATATTTATATTATATTATATGTATGTTTATAATTTTGCATATTGGCTCTGATCTTCATTTTACAATGGATGTAAATGCATGTCAATTTTCATAAAGCATAATACATTCCTTCAAGGTTTGCCAAATTTTTATAAATAGAAAACAATGATTTTCATGTCTAGATAACCAAAGCATTTATCTCGTTTCTAGTCCATTTTTTGTTTTGAAAATGTAATATTCTAGATATTGGTTTAGAGCCTACAATCTAAGGATATGATATGATAAGTCTTATTTTTGTGATTGTCTTTCATCCTTCAAACGAACATATAGAAATGAATTACCTCCCCATCCCCCTCCCCCACCCCATTTTTTCTGTCTTTGAAAATGATACCCATACATAGTTCCCAGGTTTAGATTGCCGCTCTAAGTCTAAGCATGACTTGTTTTGATTTGTCTTTTTTTTTGAATGGGAGGTTTTTTAGTTTTTTCTGTTGTTTTTCAGGGTTGTTTTCATCATATTTTGCCTTTGTCCGAGTTTTTTTTTTTTTGTGTTTGTGGTTGGGGGGGGGGGGGGGGGGGGGCGGCAACCTCCACCCCTCCTGTTGCCCACTTTCATGATCAGGATTGGGCCGTCCATCCATCCTTGTCCAATCCTTGATGTTATCCATCCACTTCTTTCTTTGTCTGCCCCTCTTCTTGGTACACCACTTAAAAGTACCCCCCCTGTGATTCGGTTTTTGATAGAGAGTTGTTTCGTGTTACATGTCCAAACCACTTTTAGTTTCTTTTCTTGATGGCGATTTCAGATAGGTTCTTGAGATCCACTTAACAGACTTACATTCCAGCTACAATTATTAAACGGGTGAATTCAACATTTCATATTATATATTGAAGAAGCTTTTCTTTCATCATTCAGAGAAATACTCAAATCATCAGAGTCATTGCAACCAATTGAATGATTTGTTCAAATGAGATTTATTTTATATAATTCTGACAATACTATAGGTATTTACATTAACAATAGCCTGAGTAATAATTGTCAAGACATCTACAGTATGAATTACACATTAGGCGTCATGGTACATATTGAAATGAAAGGAAAAGTGTAGACCAATATTTCCATATGTCATGATATTCAAGTTTCAAATAAACATAATACATGTGCATGAAATTGTTTTGAAGAATCAGCAGCAATGACACAAAAACATTGAGAATCAGTTGAAATTTTTTTTTTCACTAACCCTTCTGGAAATCTTTACATTTATCCTTGTTTCAAAACAATGACCCTTTTCATTGTATACCTCATCATTAAAAAATTGCAGGATGGAAATGGGCTTTTGCAGTGTCTTTTTTTCTTGATGTACAAAGCCAGATGTGTTGAACTTTTGATTTATATTCACAAAAATTAATACAAAACTGAGAGAGTAACCTAATTATGAAGGATTAAAACCAGTGGCAAACAACTGACATGGTTATTCAGACAATATATCTTTGTCAGGAATTCATAAATATTCAAATTATTACATCACACTGATGTTTTCTTATTTGATCAAATTATTGTTACCAATCAATGTCTTTTAAATGCGAGGGAAAGGGCATTATTCATATTATCCTTAAGTCAAGCAAAACAGCTTTTTATCGCACCATTAGCTATAATAATGGCTGTTTTGTGATTTGCCAATTTTAAGTAGAATATAAAAGTAAAAGGTGATATTTGGTAGGGGAAAAGAAAAGACATACTGCATTTGAAAGATGACACATTCGTCTGGTATTTTGTTATACAAACTTAGAATGGTGCTCAAATATTTGAACGTTAACAGTAAAGTCTTTCAAACATATAAATCTTTCCGTCAATGATCACTCCACGCCAATTTTTAAAAAGTTTTATATTATACTATAGTGTTTAAATTGAATCATTTAAACTTTTGGTAACTCTCTAAATTTCTCTAATCCTACTATTTTAATGGTTGTTATTGTTTAATAAAACAAAAAATATTACATAAGATTGACATTTGAATTTATAATGAAAGAATAATGTAAAAGTAAAAGTAAAACAAATTCCTGGAAAAACAAAATTGAACAAAAAAATGGCACATTTATACATCATTCATGTAAATACACTGTATAAAGGGATATGTTGCCGCTCTTTAAGCAGTTTAAAAAAGGAAAGATATACACGGTTTCATTACTTGATAGTTTGTGCAAAAAATAGAAATAATAGAAAATGAAACCTCACTCTAGCAGCGATTATACACCATATGGAATAGCTCTTAAAATTTTTCTTGTTATACTGTTCTTGATATCATTCAATGTTTGAGAAAAGAACAAAACAAAACAAAACAACAAATCCCTCTCAAAGTCCAATGGTGCATATTTGAGAAATGTCTTCTTCCATGAAATGGAAAATGAACTCAATATGCCAAAAATCAATGGTTTTAGTTTTAGTTCTGTCTTTGAATATAAATAGGGATTCATACCAACACTTTCAACTATAGCTTTAGGAAAATATATGTTGAGGAATAAAGAAGGAAAAAAATGAAATTCTGAGGGTAGCCAATCAGTTTGTTACATTCAGGATACATGAATGTGGGTCAAGGATCAACTAACTTTTACTTAAATTAAATGGATAGAGAAGGAGTGAGGGATGGACAGGGGTAATGAAATGAGATAGGATATGAAGGAGGCAGGCAACTGAGGGCTGATAGATTAAGTCACACATGTACCTCTTTTTCAGATTTTCTCTTTTCCAGACCATCATTTGGACCTGAACGAGTTTACTTGTTGTACATTTAGGTCATAAAATTGTTGACTTTTTCTAGAGCCACTGATATGACAAGAATAATGAAATATTTCTTGAGACATAAACATAATAAACAGCTGTAAAATTAATGCCTAACCCTTGTTTCGCATTCAAGATACATTAAAGAAAGAACCTGGTTTTCTTCATCAACATATATGTATTAAATTGAAATGAGAAGCCCTTGATTACATTGTTACATTTTAAAATCATATAAAATAAGATATGAATATATTAAAACTTTGGATTTATACATAAGTACAGCAGTAACAAGTTGCATTTCAATAATTGTCAAATGGATACTGAACACTTAATGTCCTGGATGAAATGGTAAATAATGTATATAATTAACTTGTTTTGGTGGAAAAAAATGCTAGAGGGCCAATTTTTGTGGCATGGATGGATAAGGGAAGGACCGTCTAAAATTTAATTGCAACACAATCAAACAAATGCAAGTTTCTGAAACTGCTAATTACAAAAACACAAAAAAACATTAAAACATATTTTTCATGTCTTTTGGCCTGATGATGAAACATGACTTTTTAAATTTCTTAAGTCTTCATGTGAAAATCAATGACTTGTAAAAAGCATAATTTGTAAAAACATAATGAAGATAAAAATTGTGAGATAGTTTCTCCATTCATTCAATTGAAAGATCGCATAGATAACAATTAATTGAAGTTAATGTTCATCCACCAATGTATACACACACACACACACACAAACAAACACACACACCACACATCACAATCCTTTTCACAATCGCTGATGTCTTATATCTGTCAATCGATTAAAATGCATATTCAATGTCCGTCCATGGCTTTCAAATATTTCTGTTCCACCAGTTTTGGGATCACTTTATGTCTGTAGGAGTAAAAATATAAATATACATGTGCAAGGATCAAATGTAAACCAAGTTAGTAATAAGAAAAATCAACCCAAAAACAATAAACAATACTTTCTAATTTGTGCATTTTCAAATATGGTCAGTCTCATCTATAAATTTGTATAAAAACATCTTTAAAAACACCTTGAATAAATTTTAAAAAATCTCTTCACTCTGCTCTTCAAACCTTGAGATATTTCTAACATAATACATGTATATGTATCCTTAAAGGTTCATATTAAATTTAGGTACCACAGATAGCTCAGCTTACTAAACTAAACTATCAAATCAAATCAGGCCTTGTGTCTAGTCTGATTCCTTCTTATGCAGACTATTAGAATTAGTCTCATGCATCCTTACAAGTTACAATATCTTCTACATCAGATAAAAAAAAAACCCCAACTTCAACTTAATTTATCCCCAGGGGGAATTTGGTCTTGTGGTTTGTAATTGAAAATCGTACATCAGCCACAAGAGCAGAACTACAGATGGAAGCAATTAGTGTAAATAATCTTGTCTAAGGGTTAAATCACATTGTTTCGGCAAGATTTGAATCACAATCCTTTCAGTTATAAGCCCAAAGCACACTGCTGTGCCACTGTACCCGCTATTGAGTTGTTCATTACTCTGAACACAAGTAAGTAGATGAGGCAAAGACAAGAGAGGAAGGAAGTTTGGCTGAGCACTAGCGAAGCAGTACAAATGTACTAATAGAGATCATCAACAATTGCTTGTAATGACCAATACAAAATGACAAATACAGCCTAGCTATTTTGACAAATACAGCTTAGCTATTTAGCGTGTTGACATGAATACTCAATTAAACTAAGTAAGTCAGACAATTTTGAAGAAAAATAACAACAAAAATTCCATGAAGCCCTAAATCCACATAACAATAGTGGCAAAAACATGGGCAACATAGTAAGTTTATTACGAGTGATTTAACATTATTGTAATTATATAAATATGAATGTGCAAAACTGTTGACTTCTAGTGGAAGAATACAATGTACATATGTACTTATTTTTTCCTTCAAGTTTAGAAAAAAACCATACCACTAAAACTAGGAAATCAGTCTTGAAGACAAAATCAACGATTGGACATTCGAAAAGCATGGCTATAAAATGCTTTTCTTATTCTTACTCTATATATTATACAGGTACATATATACAAATGTAATTGATGAAGCAGATAGCAGAGATGAGCATTGGGGAAGAAGGGGATGAAAATCATCAGCTTAGTTTAAATTAGTAATCTTTTGGTCATTACAATTAATCATTTATAATATAATAAACCCACCTGATGGGAATCAAGCAGAAGATGAGCACTGGGAAAAACATTTTCAGATATGGATATGGAGCAAAACCAACAGCACAGAGGACTGCTAACTGAAGAAGCTGCATTCCAGTAAATGCATGCATTTTCCTTTGAGGAACCCGTCGAATGAAATGGTTAGGGGGATATGCTGCCTGGGGAAGAGGAAAACACATACATGTACTGGTAATCATTCATGGGATAAATGTACACTACTAGAAATCTTTAAGTCAATGACAATGTGGAAGATTACAAAAGATTTTGAGACATGGTGATTGCAGAAAAAATATGTTAATACATGTACTAGCAGGGCTTAGGGCTCAAGGCTTTTTCCCGTGTTTGTAAAAAAAACCACAGATATAATTAATATTTAATTATAATAAGTTTAGAGGCCTCGTTTTAGCTTGATAGCTAGATCTAGATCTGGATCTAGTCAGAGGCGGATCTACATTAGGACACTAGGGGCACTGTCCCCCCTAACATATTAACAGGGTTGTCTTCAAAACAAATTGAAATAAATAAGAAGAAAAGAAAGAAAACAGGAGAGGGATAGAAAAGAAAATCGGTTATTCATCAGCAAAAATAGAATGAAAACAAATTAAACAATTAATCACAGATTAAAAAAACAAAACGCGATAGGCCCTACCTTGACAGCTCTCGATTCACTAGATGCCTTTCTCCATCAGAATTAGTCATACCTAGGATCTAACACTGTTCCGAGATGCTTGATCTAGGCTAGGACTACCATATGCCCATGTGCGTCACACGCACAGCCACCACGCGGTTCACTCAGCCGTCAACATAGTGAGAGTGGACAAATTTCCAACTGTCTCCCTTGCCTTCTCTAAAACTAAAAGTCTATGAAATTATGGTAGGCCCCAAGGCCTACGTTGCCGACTATTTAGATGGCTTTGAAAAGGATGCAGGAGGGACATGTCCCAGCATTGCCAGATTGCATGAGATCAGCCAAACTTTTAAAATTATTTGATTCAGAAATGGCTTCAACAATTGTAAATTTCATTTTGTCCTTGGAAATTCACATTTAACAGAACAAAATCGAATCACATCATGGTTACTTTAGGATTGGGGGTGTAAACATATCAATTTTGAGATGCATTAAAATATTTAAATGTCAAAAGTAGAACAGAAAAAAGGACGATTAGTTGTATTATAACTGTCTATGGTACGATGGTACAGTGGAAAGAAATTTTAACCCGGCTGTTTATGATAACGTTATAACGTTATAAATAATTGAAAAGTATTGTAGAAAAAAGACATGATTTGGTTTCTATTGTTTATTGTTTCGAGGCGATGGCATTTTAATTTTAAGATTAAGGACACTAATTTAAACCGGAGAGTCATTAATGGAGTTGCACCATTAACGAATAGCTAGATCTAAACGAGCCCGCTTCCATTATAGATAAAGATAAATACATACATGTAATATGTACGTTAAAATTTGTGTGAGCCATCTTAATATTTGTTATCCTCTTTATAATTGAACTCGGTTTGAAATCATCCAAACAAAGTGCCCCCCAAGCATAAAGGTGTAAATCCGCCCCTGGATCTAGTTAGATTGTTTTTTTTATAAAGATCAAGTGCAGAATAAGATCAATTGCTTTAATTGATAGACCTAAAGTTGTAGATCTACTAAATGTACTGAGTACCCATCTAGGCCTAGATTCTTTCTAGAGATCTAAACTTAATCTAGATATTATTATGAAACTGATATTTGTTGCTAAAGAAGCCTGTAGAGTGGAACAGTACCGATACTATTACTAAGCTTTCTATTAAAAATAATGAATATGCTGGTGGGAAAACGAAACAAACGGAGTGAAATACAGGTATTAGTGAGCAATTTGATGTTTAATATTTTTTAAAATACACGCTTCATTAAAACATTTTTTGTAATAAACTTCATCTTCCTAACATCAAATGCCAGCTTCATGCCAAACTTGAAATCAATAGCTTTTGTAGTTTAGTCTGTAGGGTGACACATTCACCCCTCTGTCCTCAAATATTTATATAGATTATACATTATACATACATCAGAATCAGTGTAAAGCGTACCCGGAATACAACATCCGCTTGGCCATGAGGCCACAAAGTATTTTTTTCCATGTCTCAAGTCCACTGGGTAGTTTTTCTTCTTAAATTACCTGGTCCATTCAGTACTTTGATAAAGCACATGCAAGAGTACTTGAATACTGAGGTGCCTTATTTATTCATTTTAGTTTTAGTATGGTAAAGTATCCCATTGAGAGAATTATCGGAAGATAATACCAATTATTGTGAAATGTATGATGCTGTGAAAAGGATGTTGTGAGCAAGTGATAATTTAGCTGTACTATACTATTACAATTGGATATATATGAACTGCAACTAAAACTGGTAATGATAATACAGTATTTATAAATAAACTTGGGGGGGGGGGGGGGGGGTAGTGGATCTGACTGATAAGGAGTCAAGAACATGAAAATATATATCTCAGAATATCTGTTATATTCAATACATTCATGAAATGGCAAATTTAAGGAGAGCAAGAGATCTCAAAGACTCGTGTCCTGGATCTTTTAGACATGTATTAGAATTGTAATTTTTATATATATCCATGGCAATGATGGCAAAAAACAACAACTCAACTTTAAACAGAATACTTTGACAAACAGAAATCAATCTTTGATGACCTGTTATTACTAGGTATACATATATGATACATGTGTGTACCAATTAGAATATAAATGGTGGAAGTAAAGAATTCTGATTTCTGATGATCATCATGTCCGATAAAGAGCATAATTTTATGCATTTAAGGATCTCATTTAACTACATGAATGCAAGTATTGGCTTTGTGAGAAAAAAAGTCATAAATGTGTATCATCTGAAAAATTGTACCTGTTCAGTGAAGAAAAGTTGGATTCGTTCAAACATCTGGTTGCCATAAAGAGCTGTCACAGCAACGTAGAGGAAAAGCCCATAAAGAACAGGTGTTGGAATATAGGCAAGAACTGACAGGAATGTAAGGCTGACAGCAATAAGAATGTGTGAAAAGATGCATGTCAAACGAGTTTCCCGAACTCTCACAACCCTGAACAAATGAAAAAAAGTACAAGAAATAAGATACATGTGAATATACAATAAATGCTTCCAGTAAAGAAGACATAATTTTTTGTGTTGTTGCTATTGTAAGTTGTGAAAATAATATATGTAGCCTACCATTTCTCTGTAAACATTTGCATGTACTTTTCTTGGTTGTAAAGAAGCTCAGGTTAACAATATTAAATTAACATCTGAATGTACATCTTGAGAGTTACCAATTGAAATACATGTGTATATTTCTTTATAAATATTCCCATACTTTTTACATCAATATACATGTACATATATTATTTTCAAATTTTTAAATTGCAATAAAGGAATGGTGAAAGACATATTTAAGTATTACAATATGCTCCAGACAAAAGGAAAAAAAAATAAAGGGGAAAGGGCTATGCATTATAAAGATTTAAATCAACCTTCAGAAAAGCCCTCAAAAAGACATCTTAAAGATTTCAAGACTAAACTTGTAATGACACATGTAGCCAATTGCCAATTTGACTATCAATCAGTCAAAATTAAGTCCTTTCACATTTGAACAGAAAAATGTGGCTACATTACATTTGGTAGATGTGTCCTTGTTCTACACGTTCCTCCAAGTCAGCAAGGGCATGAACGTGGAGAGGAGAGTGGGGCAATGCTGCATGAACCCAGGGAAGACCAAACAAGGACAGTACAGTGTTGATAAGTGCAATTACTAACAAGTCCCAATGGTATGCTGTGCCTTTCTGCATTCTGGGGAAAAAATTATTGTTTCATTTCGAAAACGAATTGAGAGAGAGGTGGAATAGATCATTGGAGGGGAGGAAAATGGGAATAGGAATGCAATGTTTATGGAATGAAAGAAAAAGGGTGTGAATTGTGAGAGGAGGAAGGGTTGATGGAGAAAAGTGATGGAAAAAAAAGTTATTAATATATCCAATGTTTAAAGGAATATAGAAAAATAGAAAATAATCTATTGGCATTCTTAAAACGTAACATCAATGACTGCCCTTAACATGTCAAGGATAAATGCTACAAAACCTTTGTAAAACCAATCTTAGAATATGGAGGATGTGTATGGGATCCACAGTGTCAAACCAAATAGATGAGTTAGAGGAAGTACAAAAAAATGCAGCTAGATTTGTTACCTATAACTATAAGTATACAACAGGCAACACAAAAATAAACATGGATAAGTTCCAGTGGATACCCCTCAAAGAACAAAGAGCTAGAAATAAAGTAATTATTCTTTTCAAAGCAATTAATGGAGAAGCAATATTACCACTAGAGGAATTCAATATGAGAAATAGTCTCATAAGACCTGGTGCTCAAACATTTACACTGCCTTCATCAAATGTAGATAACCATTTATATTCATATTTCCCTAATACATTCAGATTGTGGAATAAACTCTCTACCAATGTAAAGTACAGCAAACAGAAACTTAAATGTACAACACTAATATCAAAATACTAAAATAATAGAGTACTTTAAGTAGTTTAGGGCGCGTTGACAAGAATACTCAGCTATCTGAGTTTGTCAGTTATTATGAAGACTAAGACTAAGACTAAGACTAATATAGTGTCATGGAGACAAAGGTAAAAAAAAGAATTAAGACCCAACAAAGCAAAAGATGGTTATTCATGTATATACTTGTTGGGTCTTTTTTTTTATTTATTTTACCTGCATTTTCACTATCAGAAGTGCATTAATAAGTACATGTATCATTAATGTGTACGATAGTCAGTTTTTCTCATTTTTGAGCACACAGAGGCTCTCCATTCATTTTGTACATACATAGAGGGGTTTTCTTCAGGTTGTTGCCTTTTCATATTTGAATCTTTTTGTTGTTAAAATTGGTTGCTCCTGTTTTATCTAATCTTTTGATCTTTGTACCAAGCACCTTATTGGTAAATGTATTTTATTATATGCATATTGTACATGAATGCATTGAGTGTGAGAGGGTTCACATATTAATATAGATATATACATACATGCAGATATTTTGAATCGTTATTTTTCAAGTTTGTTTCTCTGAAAATGAAAACTGATAGAATTAAACACTGTACTTTAAATAATGCTTTCTTTATCATTTATCATTTACTTACTTGTTCTGTGGTGCATTGACTAATGCAGCCGATATATTTTGATCCATAAAGAAGAGAAGAGACAGACAAAATCCTAAACCGCAAGCTCCGAGAACTGCCCCCCATGGTAAGGATTTCAGGTTGACAATCTTGAAAATAGAGGCAATATCTGCGGTGGAAGTCTCAAAACTTTTTTCCACTGTAACAAAAATAAAGATGGGGATTTATGATTTGTGGAACCTTTTTCTTTTTGTTGTACTTGTACATGTAGTTATAATTGTGGCTGTTATTGATTCATTTTATGTTATAATCATGTTTGTGAATAAGCATCAAATCAATTGTCTCAGGCTTCGAAAGGAACAAATCCCAGCTTTTCACTTTAATATGAGTCATATATAAAGCTAATGTTTTACGTACTATCAACATCTCTGAAGAGGAAAGCACCAATAAATGACATGATAATCACAGCAACAGGAAGGGCATAGTCCGCCAAAATCTCTCGCTTTCCAGCAGTCAAGTATGGTCTGAGATAAAAAAAAGGGAAAAAGCCAAAATATTATTTTTATGTTAGAGTAAAAGGATATTTAAAGTATTAATTTGGTTACTTTCTCTGTCAATTAAAGTTTACACATTTTCATAACAAATCCATATTTTTGAATTATTTTTTTTTCATTTTCTCCTTGCTGAATTTAAAATGCTGATACTGCTTTTTGAAGTGTAATTCTTAATGTTGAAATTTGCAGCAGGAATAAAAAAAAGTACTTTTGCTGCTCATTCCTTGTGAGCTGAAATCCAAGAAATTATTCTTTACTAAAACAATTTAAATGACTTCAAAATCTATTTTACGAAGCAAAATACAATTAAGCCACAATATTTTTACAAGTATTTTTCAGATGGTACACAATTAAGAAAGGCAATGACAAATCTTTACTCATAAGTTTCTGTAAAACAAAATATATGTAACATCTGAACACATTTCTAATTGTTTCATAAATTACTCTTTGTCGTGCCAGTATCAAATTTTAGTCTACTCACGTTTCCTTAAATTTGAATAATGTCACACCGAGCCATAGGGTTCCAAGGAGAAGCAATAAGTATAGAAGACTTATTTCCCGTCCACATAGGTCTTCAGTGTTTGTAGTTGAATTTGATAGCATTGTGTTGTTACCAGTAGCAACATCAGAAGCATCACAGTAATGACTGTCAAAGTCTGAAAAGGCAAACAGTGAAAATAAGGCAATGTGATTGCATTTACCTTTATTCACTTAAAATATGTCTCATCTCTTCCTTTCTTCAAAGGTTTGTTTTTCTTTTTGCTTCCTTTTCCATTTTTCTTTTGTTAAAAAAAAAAAAAGAAGAAGGGAAAAGGACAAGATTATGTGGCTCAGACAATTTTTTTGTTTTTACCATATAGCTTGAAAGAAAATTTAACGTGATCAGAATCTCATTACTACAAAGGCACATAAATCATCACATGCTGAACCTTTCACTATTTTTGTTGGATATTCTTGGCATTGTTTATTCATAAATAATATGTACAGATAAATTACCATGCTCTATGCAAAACACAAAGATAAATACAAGAACACATTCATGCATTTCACATGGTACATTCATAGTACAGGTTTATTCATAGTACATAAACGCATTATAGAAATAATAACATATTTGAATCACTCAAATGCTTGTATATATAATATGTCTTACTTTCTGCACAGTTTTTGAAAGCATCCACAGAAAAAGCAATAGAAATGAAGAGGGCAAATATTTCCTCCGATGACCTGAAAATTGAAATGAGTGTATGCTTCAATTGATATTTCATAATAAAACAAGCAATACTGATATGCTTAAAATATTTGCACTGAAAGAGGCATTCTTCAGTTCAATCTGATTTTCTATGTCTTCTGGTCTATTTCCTCATATTCTTGATGATACGAATATTATGAGTGCACAGGAAATATTAAGTTACTCATATGCGTTTTCTGAACTATAATTTAATAATAATAATAATAGTAATAGTAATAATAATAACAATAATAATAATAATAATAATAAAAATAATAATAATAATGATGATGATGATGATGATGATAATAATAATAATAATAATAATAATAATAATAATATCTAAAAAAAAATGTATTACAACATTGTATCCCTCACACTAGGCAGACATCTGTGTTTACCGTGTAGAGAACTGCATCAGGATACTGAGATCAAAGACTGAAAAAATGACCAGGAACATACAGTTGAAGATTCCGACCATTCCAAAGAATCCTTGGAAGTCAAGGTCATACTGATCACTCAGATTGAAGATGACTGGAGACGAAAGAAATCCCTGCTTTGTAAAGACTACTCAAGACTACTGATGTAAATACTGAAAATGGTTATATTAAATAGCCACCATGGTAGGAGGAAATGAGAACAGTTGCGTCTCTTAAAATCACTATGATTCATGAAATGAATGAAAGTACATGTACACATGTATATTTAATTATTAATTATGCAATGTATTTATATCAAATTAAAAATAAAAGAAAGGGAAAAGGATGTGACTCTTAGCATGTCGGTCATTAATTGGCAGTACATTGTATGGTATAGTATAATATAATGTTTTTGCAGTTGAGTTTTTGTTCTTGTTTGTTTTGCTCTGGTATACTTTTTGTTAAAGTTTGGTTCGGAGGTTGTTTGGGGTTTTTTGTTACCACGTTCCCAGTCATGGATACCAAACAGACATATAATAACCCTCCCCAC
>JBCJKF010304196.1:0-14494 GCA_039654545.1 Plocamopherus ceylonicus | reverse complement strand
GAGAGAGAGAGAGAGATAGAGAGAGAGAGAGAGAGAGAGAGAGAGAGAGAGAGAGAGAGAGAGAGAGAGAGAGAAATTTGTATTTATTATCGAGAGAGAGCAAGTCACAGAGAGAATTTTTATATTTTTTTAATGCAAAAGAGCTACACCTCCTGTGTTCCGATCATCCAGGGGCAGGTAATTCCCCGCGCTACACGGTCTTTTGAGTGCAAGCCTTGACCTCAATTGAACCCGCATACAGGCGCGCCACGGCCAAGCCTATTCACTGTTCATCACTACAGCAGTCACACGTGATTTTCCCCCTCGGCACTCGCCACTCGCTCACGCTGCCGGGTTGAAGACGAAAGTTGATCAAGACAGAGACCAGAGTAACCGAGTCCAGATCCAGTTCTGCCTACATCTTACCTGTTCTTTAAATCATGGCATCAGAAATAAGTATGGTTTATTTTGATTTAGATAATCTAGACCTAGAAGTAGAAGAGATTTTTAATCAATGTCAATAGTAATAGATCTAGCCTAGATTCTAGTCTCGTCTGTAGATCTACATATTTTTCAGGTCGAGAAACTCCCAAGAACTAAAATTAAAATGCAAGCATAAGATTTCAAGTAGACCTAGAGGAACTTTTACTAGATCTAGATCTAGAATCTAGATCTTAAATAAATGTAGATTTCAAGGCCTACTTGTACAATACTTTTGTTATTTAAAGAAATGTTATTAGATTCTGATGTTTTTAAAATGTTCATCCTCATCTCCAGAATATGACCTCACTTTGGGTGCAAAAGTGATCGAGGGCAAAACCAAGATTGTTCATGACTTAAAAAATCATGGAGGATATGTTCTGATTGAGTCTAAAGATAGAATCACTGCAGGGGATGGCGCAAGGGCTCATGATATGGCTGGCAAGGCAAAGATATCAACAAGCACTGCTGCAGCTATTTTTAAATTGCTCAATGACGCTGGTAAGTAAAGGCTCGTTTTCCAACTTGTGATTACAGTTACTCTGATCTTGAACTTGAAAGAGTTGTGCCATTAGGGATAGAACTCAAACTGTTTTGACTTCAGCATAAGCCTAAATATGTCATATGTTTGACTAGAGCAAAGTAGGCCTTATGTTGATGGAAATAGAGTTTATAGAGTTTCAGGTCTGGGAAGACTGGAGAGATGATTTACTTAACCCAATCTCAAGACGAACACAAGAACTCACAGATGTAATTCATATCGGTATGTAACAAAGCAGGAAATAGGCAGGTCATATGGCGAAAATCAACGACAACAGATAGATCAACAAAGAGATCAACTGATTGGTTCCCAAGGAATATGAAAAGATAAAGAGGCAGACAACCCAGAAGATGAAGAGATGACCTGGTAGAATACTTTCGACCAGCCTCGCTCAGGACAGCAAGAGTCAGGACAGAATGGAAGGGGCTGACGGAGGGCCACATCCAGCAGTGAATGGACATCGTCAGAACAGAACAGTTAACCTATTCTCTTAGGGAACTTAACCCGATAAACCCGAATTGTAAAATGGGATGAAAGAAAGAATGTAATTAGTTTGTCTTGTATGTTGTTCAATTTTTGCCTATTCAACTACAGTAGTTACTGCCTAATTGGACGCTGGCTAAATGGACGTTTCGCCTTAGTGGATGTTTTTTCAGTGAAACGATACAATGTGTACATATGTTTAAAAACATTTAAAATCATAATACACAAATGATCAATTTGCATTATTACATAGATGAAATGGAAAAAAAAGGAATATATAGCAAAAGATGGACATTGATGGAAAGACAAAAAAGACACAGACAGACAGATGATAGTGTTGCAGGAGAGCTGGGAGGACATGGGAGGATGAGAGTGAAAGGGGAGAGAAAGAGACAAAGTAGTGCGGGTGCAGAGAGGATGAGAGACATGTAATTATCATATTAAATTACATTTTAAAAAATACTTTGGATGGGACATTTTTATACTTTCCAATGCTGCACAAATGATAATAACAAAAGGAAAAATTAATTGTAGCAGGACGAAAAATGAAATGAAATGTAAAAAAACTAAACAAAAAACACGGCAAAAGATGGACATTAATTGAAAGACAAATAAGACACAGAGAGACAGACTATAGTGTTGCAGGAGAGCAGGAAGGACGCGGGAGGATGAGAGTGAAGGAATAAGGGAAGAAGAGAGAAAGAGATAAAGTAGTACAGGTGCAGAGAGGATGAGAGACATGGAATTATTATATTAAATTATATTAAATAAAATACTTTTGATGGGACATTTATACTTTCCAATGCTGCACAAATGATTGCAAAAGGATAAATTAATTGTAGCAGGCCGAAAAATATTCCATCATTAATTTGCGTTTGAAAGATTGAATATTAGGGCTTAATTTAGTTACTGCGGAGTGGATTCCATACGAGTGGAGCAGCAATAGAAAATGGTCTAGTAACAAATTTCGTTCTCGTTCTTTTTGAGAAATGAGCAATTTATCAGATCTTAGACATCTGGAAAGGGTATATATTTCAACAAGGTCTTGAAGATATTTGGGGGCAGTGTTATTAAAACATTTGAAAACAAAGCAAGCAATTTTGAAATTAATTCTTTGCTCAATGGGCAGCCTATGTTAAGTACCGTAATCCACTTGACATCAGCTGCTGTAGTGAACGGCACTGAACGGTGACCTATTTATGGCAAAGTTAGACTTATAACAAGTATTGAGCATTTCATTTGAAATTGAAACGGACGAAAATTCTTCGAATTTTAAGAGTTTCAGTTCTGATTCCTAATTTATCATTTCATTTGGAATCGAAACCTCCAAAAATTCTCTGATTCAGTTCTGTTTCCACTCGCTGAAGCAGGTACCCGCTACCCGCCCCCTTTACCCAGGTACCCTCTTTAACCCTATTACACACTGGTACCCGCCCATCACTACCTCCAATACCAACGCCTTACTTCTCCGTTGCAAAATAAATAAATGCATAACACAAACCCTCATGGTGAACAACTCATGATTTTATTTAGGCCTCGGATAAAACTGCCTGTAATTCTGTGTGTGTGAATGTCCATGAGTTAGGATGTTGTGTACAAGTGAGCCTGTTGAATGTGTGATGTGATGAGCCATAATTCATAGTGTTCAGGGCTGTGAGGGTCTTTATAAAGACTTTCGTGTATCAAGTTGCAAACAAATCGAAAAGATGAATTTTTATTACATCTTAACTTATTGAACGTATTCTCTGCACGTTTTAATTTATTCTTACAATAAATCTGACCACCTATATCTGTATCTCCAGGTATTAAAACCCACTTTATCAAGCAGGAGGGGGAACAATCCTTTGTTGCACACAAATGCCATATGATTCCATTGGAGTGGGTGACAAGGAGAGTTGCCACAGGATCTTTCCTAAGGCGAAATGAGGGTGTCAATGAAGGGTATAGATTTAACCCACCCAAATTGGAAACTTTTTTCAAGGTAAACTTCTCTATAGAATAGATTAATAGAATGCTTTTATTTTTTATTTCAGATAAAATGTACATTTGTTCAGAGATTTGCAGAAGCTGCTAGTGGTTCAAGATGGCAAAACATACCCTATTTGATTTTCTTAGTTATTAAAAAGAAATGAATTTCCTTTAATTCATTGCCAGAGGGTAATTTATCTTTATTTTTTATGGAAAATTGAGTGTCAACTGCAGAGCAGCGCAGCAAATGGTACTGTGCCTCAGTGACTACTGTTACATACTGGTATTAAACTGTACAAAACGCCATGTGCTGTCACATATCAAGAGTACTTGGAATTGAAATTATTTACAGGAAATACATGTTTTAATGGTTAAAAGCTACTGTAGTATTGGTGTTAGAATTTTATTCATTGGATAACATCTACAATCGTACTATCAAATGAAAAATTTTTAAATACGAAGTATATTTTAAAATACGAAGTATATTTTAAAATTTTAATTGTTGTTTATATATAAATAAGCAGAATGGGTTTAACTCCTCATGTCCGGCGAGCCGAATTGCTCTGTTCGGCGGTGTTCACGTGTCATTCGGCTCAACAGAAAGACCTTCTTTATTCTTGCACCATTAGACCTATTTACAGTATCAACATCATAAATAGACATTACTTTCACTGAAAACATCCAAGAAAATGACCGAACTGCATTTTATGAAGTTTTCTAATGCGTAACCTCTGGTACTTGTCTGGTTTCAGTGTGTTTTTTCCTCAAGGATTACTCATCATTTATGCCTCATTTCTGGAAATATTCATATTTGATTGCTAATTTTTTATTACCAACTTGTTTATAGATTATAAAGGGAAAACTTTTTCTACTGAGGTCATTGATGTAGCTCCCTTCCTTTCTCATTTTTTACTTCTTTACCTCTGCTATCTTTTTACCCCCGACACATCAACCAAATATAAAACAAACTACACTGTCAGATGCAGAATTAAGTTGTGAGCATATACCTATCAATAACTTTGCTGTAACGTTTATATTCAAAAAGTTATGTCTATTTTTCTGGCCGACCCCATTGAAAAATATGGTTGGCTCGTAACAGGCTATGGTTGAACTGAAAACCCTCTCCTGCATGAAGAGTTAAGAGTTTTTTTGTACTTTTCCCCTACCAGGACGATGCTAATCATGATCCTCAGTGGTCCTTTGAACAATGTGTCGCCAACAAACTAACATGTGGTGGTCTTGTCATTGGGAAAAATGAACTAGAAATAATGGGACGTATGACGGTGACCATATTTGAAATCTTGGAGCGAGCCTGGGCATCCATTGATTGCAGTCTGATTGACATGAAAATTGAATTTGGAGTCAAGGATGGAACAAGTACGTAGAATGACCTGTTAAAAACAATTTTGCATATGAGACACTTTGTCTCCTAATAAAAGTCTTTTTCTGCTTTCTGTTTTTTCCTCACAATTTTCATGATTAAAATTCATAGTTATGTAACCATTGTTTCCATATCAGATGCATGTAATGTAAGAAAAAAGTAGAAAAGAAAAAGAAAAAAGCCCATTTGTTTCTTCAAAATAATGTGTCATGGAATCCCTGTTATAAGCAATTTGTGTGTCCCTGTTATGGCCGATTATTTTTACTAAAGAATGTATATGAGAAGGAAAAAGTCTGATTTGAAATATCCCTGTTCCAGTTGGCTGGTTGTTATTACCAGGCCTATTTTCTATGGTGCTGACTGAATTTTTAAAATTTCAGATGAGCTGCTTCTGGCTGATATAATTGACAGTGACTCATGGCGCCTGTGGCCAGCTGGAGACAGGCGTTTGATGAAAGACAAACAAGTTTACAGGGAATTGAAGGAAGTTACTTCAGAAGCCCTTGACACAGTGAAGCGTAATTTTGAATGGGTTGCTGATAAAGTGCAGGTGAGTCGAATACATCATTTCCAAGAAAGAGATAACATTTCCTTGAAACAATAATGGCTCAATATCAATAATATGTCATGAAAAAGCAATGAAATGTAATTCAAAAGTTAATCAAGAGCTTTGCTTCGAACATGCTATTTTACTTCTGTTAAATAAAGTGGGGAAATTCTCTTTTGCTTTCATTACGGGCACTTGGAGTGCAGAGACGCTCCAATTGAGATTAACTTAGCCGATAAGAGCAAGAGTTTTTTTTTTGTTTGTTTTTTTTTTTTCAAACTTGTCTCTACATCTTTACTGATGCAGGATGTTAGACGAGCATATTCATTTTCAGCAGTTATGATTTGAAGAATTTTGTTCGGGAACGATAACACAAAGTATTCTAATGTCCTGCGTACATGTGTTATTTGAAACCTCCTTCAGCTCCTGAACACAAAACCAAGAGGCCGTGCAGTAGTCTTGATGGGATCGCCATCTGATGCAGACCATGGAGAGTCAATCAGAGCTTCGTGTAAACACTTAGGCGTACCGTGTGAACTGAGAGTCACATCTGCTCACAAACAGACAGAACAGACTATGAGAATATTGGCAGAATATGAAGGTATGTTTGTTGAAAAGTAATAATGGACAAAGCTGCCAGCTGTATATGAATAAAATGTATATGTTACAGTGCTACTTTTGCCTTTGCCTTTTTTTTTCTCTTTTTTTTTGGTATGTGTATGATTATGGCCTCTCCTCCTTGGGGGCTTGTTGTTGGATGTCAATGTGGCGATCATGAAGCAAGGATGCTGGGTGTGAATACATTGTTAGAAATTGTTGTGGGGAAATTGCATGTATTTGTTGATTATTGTTATATTTCTTATACCGGTAATCATTTGCTTGGCATGATCCTACACAGAACCACTTTACAATTGTCTGTTCACTCATATAAAATCGCACTTAAGAATGATTATTTTTATTATTATTGTGTCACTTATCTCCTTCAACATGGGCCTAACTTTCCAGTCTGCCTAAAATGTGATGATTATGAACCATTGTATTGTATGGCTTATCTCCTTCAGCATTGGCCTAAGTTTCCAGTCTGCCTAAAATGTGATGATTATGAACCATTGTATTGTATGGCTTATCTTCTTCAACATCGGCCTAAGTTTCCAGTCTGCCTGATGATTATGAACCATTGTATTGTATGGCTTATCTCCTTTAACATTGGCCTAAGTTTCCAGTCTGCCTGATGATTATGAACCATTGTATTGTTTGGCTTATCTCCTTCAACATCGGCTTAAGTTTCCAATCTGCCTAAAATGTGATGATTATGAACCATTCTATTGTATGGCTTATCTCCTTCAACATCGGCTTAAGTTTCCAATCTGCCTAAAATGTGATGATTATGAACCATTGTATTGTATGGCTTATCTTCTTCAACATCGGCCTAAGTTTCCAGCCCTCCTAACGTACCAGTTGTCCATTTCTCCACGGGGTGGGATGTTAGGCAGTGAAACTGTATTACATTTCTATAATAATTGTGATATGAGTAATCTTATCAAAAAGGACTGAGTGCTTTTGTACACAAAGGGCAGTTAGTAGAACATCTTGGGGCATTATTGCTGTGCACATTTTCAATTTTGGCCCATGATGGCCATCATTTTTTGGAGAGATCTTATTTTCCCTGTAAATCATCTCTTCTTTTTGCTGCATTTTATTAACATTATCATAGCATATTTGTATTACTTTTCCAAATGCTTCTTTTCCTCCTTGGCACCCCCTTTTCCCCCTCTTTTTTCACCCTGAGATAACCCAAGTGATTAATGGGGTGTAAGGCAATCAATCAATATGATTCAATCTGTATTTATCTTTTTTCCCCTTGCCGTCCCCAGGTGAAGGCATTCCAACAGTTTTCATTGCCGTGGCTGGCAGGAGTAATGGCCTGGGGCCAGTTCTGTCTGGCAATGCTGTGTGGCCTGTCATCAACTGCCCACCGGTCAAAGCTGATTGGGGGGCTCAAGACATTTGGTCCAGCCTGCGACTGCCCTCTGGTAATTTTTATACTTTATACGTGTCATGTGTCATGTTCTAAAGGAGGAAATTGAAATTGCTGTGATAGTCTTACTCATTCTGGAGGGTTTTTTTTAAAGACCGTAAGTACACCAAACCAAATTTTACAGGAGAGCAAAAAAACTCTCACAACATACTTCTAGTTGATTGGACTTAAGGTTTTTTGTTTGCGCATTTGCCGCTTTATTTATGAAGACAGAGAAGCAAGACCCAGAGCAGTCGTTGCGCCTTGATTCAAACTATATGGTGGTGCTAAAAACTAATTTTCACCAAAATGGGTACTTACGGTCTTTAAAAAAAACAACTCCAGCATTGTCCACTTAAAGCCAATACATTGGGAAAAGCATTTAAGCCTGAACTAGAATTTTCCCACATATGAGGGTGAGGATGAGGTTGTTGATCCATATATGTGCCCAAATTTTAGTCGGTTTGTGTTTATGCCAGTATATGGTCATGCTTGTCCCAATATATGGGCAAATTGAGTTAAATCATGCTTTGCTGATGCACGACTTAATTGTTGTAAAACTTAAATTGTGATCATGCCGATATATAGTGTGGCTCCTTTTCGTCGAATTCATGGATTCTTTGAACAAATTTTTGCGTCCCAAATCATTTCCTTTATTTTCTTAACATTTTTTCATGCAATAATGGAACCTGTTCACGGATTCCTCGAAGTTTTTGCCTGCTGCTAAAATTGTGCGAGCAATTTTTCCCCGTCTTACTGATTAGTTTGAAAAGCCAGCTAGGCCTTTGGTAAAGGGTTAGATTATGTGTGTTTCAGAAGCATGCGAGTGACCTTGGTGAAATTGAAGAGCTCTACTTGTTTGCGTATTATTGTTGTTGTTATTATTGCTTGTGCTTCCACCCCCCACCTCCCTCCCCTCCATAAAAGTTGTCATTTCAAGCTTTTCGGGTCATGGGGATGGAGGTTAACCTGGTTTCCATCGCATGAAGCGGACAGTGACAGATTAGATTATCATTAGATCTATCTTTCTGAATAGGATGCTAGTCTATTACACAATACTTTCCAAGCCTAAGCTGTACCCATGTTCACCTGGGCCGAGTCAAGCAAAAGGGGTGCAATTTCTTTCTTAAAAATAAGAAACGCATGTCACACACAGTGGTTTGAACCGGTCACCTCTCGGTCTGTGCCCAAAGCTCTACCGTAGAGCCAATACGCCTTCTCGCCATAGGTCATGTATTTTGCCAGAGCCATCCACATGAATGACTCCACAGTTTTACAGCCGCTAGTTCGATGGTTTCCAGTGAATGAATTGTTTCACATTTAGTTGAATGAAGTGTTCCATTGAACTTAACAAACTGTTTAACTCTTTCATGTATATCATTTCAGGCCTTGGCTGTGCCACAGTTTTACAGCCAGAAGCCGCTGCCATGGCGGCTGCCCAGTCCCTTGCCCTCACAGACCACGTCATCTGGGCCAAACTGCGTGCCAAGCAGCTGAGCACATGGATCAGTCTCGTTGTGGCCGATAGGAGGCTGAGAGATGACAAATGAATAGGGACATTGTAACTTTGAGGTCAAAACCGCTTGGTTATGTGGGGTTACCTCTTTCGGGCTTTTTTTTAATTTGAATGGGTTTTTTTCATATGAAAGGGAATGATTTGAAAATTAGTATATGTTTCAAAAGTGATAAATGGAAAACAAATATATTTAAATGTTATTGAACATTGTAGAAATGTCATACTTTATCTCAGGCTAATGTGATATTGCACAGTGCTGTAGGTATCTTCACCTGTTGAATTATACATTTTGAAATATAATGCATTTCTGGTTTTCAAATGGAAAAAAAAAATATTTTTGTTTATGTTTTGATTGTATGTTATTTCGGCATGGTTCTTCATTCTCGTAATTATGGTGGGCGCCTACCTCAAGCCTCTGTGCCATATCAATTCAAGATGAGAAGGATTGGATCTGGTAATTGTTAATCATAATCTCATGTCTGCGCAATTCCATTCTTTGGTATTTTCTGCTTAAGGAGATGTTGAATATTTTTTGGCACATGATGCTCAAAGTTTTGCATATTTACCTTTGTGTCCCATTTTTAAGCAGTTTATTTTCTTAATTCATACAACTTTATACATTTGTGAAATTCTGTCAGTCTTGATCAAGAATTCATATAATATAATACTCCACTTTATTTGAATTTCTTTTGAAATAAAAATAATTATGAAAACATACATTGCTGTCTTTATCTTTATGTGCATTTTTTTTTTTCCGTTAATTATTTATCGACTGGATGAAGAATTGCTCGCTTGGATGGGTGGTACTAAATTAATGCACTACCACCACAATAACTACCACTAGCACAATTACTACTGATACTACCACCAAAATCACTACCACTAATATTATTATTACTACTGCTTCTACTTCATCTACTACAGTTCAACACACATTCATCGAACTCGTTGGGACTGCAGAAATAGTTCGAGGAATCCGTGATTCGACCTATACTTGAAACACTATATGACACGAGAAGAGCCCGTGAATAGGTTAGACTATTGCGTGAAAAAACTGTAAAGAAAATAGAGTAAAATATTTGGGACATTACAGTTTGTTCGAGGAATCCGTGAGTTCGACGAATGTTTGTTCGACGAACGCGTGCTGCACTGTATTACCACCACAGTCACCACTATGCTATTATCATGACTACTACCACTACCACCACAATTGCTAGCACTGCGACCACAATCACCACCACAACCACTGTTATTACAATGTATTATGCTTACAACTGCTACTACTACCAGTTACCACCTCTACCACAATCACCACCACTGCTACATTTTGATATTTTGACAAAAAACTGTAACAGTAACAGCCACAGAACACCACAGCAAAGGGAGGCAATTGATGTACAAATGTCCTTGACCAAGGTTCAAATCACATTGTCTAGCACAGGATTCAACCCAACAACCTCTTGTTGCAAGTGCAAAACACTACTTGTACTATTGTCATTGTAAAAAAAGTAAAAAAATAAAATTCCACTCGATTCATACCCGAAGGAAAATTTGTCTTTCGATTTTTTTCCCGAAAATCGAGCGTCAGCCGCAGAGCAGCGCCGCAAACGGAGGTAAGTAGTGTAAATAACCCTGCCCAAGGGATAAATCACAATGTCCCTGACATGGTTCGAACCACCAACCTTTCGGTTGTCAGCCGAACGCACAACCGACTGTGACCACATTGTGCCACTGTGACTACTACTACTACTACTACTACTACTACTACTACTACTACTACAATAAAAAATTACATGCACTACTTCTGTTACCATGTTACCAATACAATGTACATGAAGTAATAAAACCCACAACTGCTACAGCTACTTATACACAATATATACAATCAAAACTGCCCAAAACGGTCACCTAAGATCACACACAAATTTAAATAATGTGACCGTTATGGACAGGAGGCCGTTATGAACAGGGACTGCCCTCCTGCCCCGCCCCCTTTTTCCTGCGCCCCCCCCAACACACACAAAAACACGAAAAACCACTGGACAACACGGAATGGCCACTAGAACAGTAACGGGACTACAAAGCAAACTGCGTAGATGTAGAGGCATCTCGTATAACGCCCTGACACTGTCATCCCGAAAAAAAGAAAACCCGAAGAAGATTGCTTCTGTCTAGGGCAATATCCACTTTGTGTGCTCATAACACGAAGGACGAGACTGGCCGTCTGCTATAATATGATCGTACAACTTATTATTATCAATTTTACTCCTGCTTGTGGTGAGAAAATGTGTGTAAGGAGCCTTTTCCAAAGAGTCAACTTCGCACCGCCCCGCCGGGATTCGAACCCTCTACCTCTACTAGTTGAGCGTTTTATAAAATTGAGCGTTTTATATGGCGCAATATCCACTTAATGTGCCCAAAGCGCTTTCCTACGAAAGTACTGTGAGGTCCAAGGGTGTAGGAAGGCGGGAGAAGGCGTTCCGATGTCGGAATTCTCTACCCAGGCTCTAGTCTGCCATCAGAGCTTGAACCCGGACCCGACAGGGTCAATGATAGCTCTATGGTATTCACCAGGGCAAATTTGACCGTTATGAGCAGGTGGTGTGACCGTTTTATTCTATTAAAAAAAAAAAATGGCTGGCCATAGTCGCGTTGGACAGGTGACCGCATTGGACAGGTAAAAAATACAGCGAAAAAATCAAAGGGGTCACAGAGAACTGGCCGTTAGTACAGGTGGCCGCTGTGGACAGGTGACCGCTAAGGCAGCTTTGACTGTATATACATTGTACTTACCTCCATTACTGGTACACTTTGTACATGTACTGGCACCACTTGTAACACCATTCTGCCCCCCCCCCCCCCCACCCACCCAGCCAACATTTTTTTTCGTGTACATGAAATGAAATGTGTATCTCATTCGGTAGGCATCCACCTCAAAGCCAACAAACAGATACAAAACAAGAACACTAAAAGCCAACAAACAAATATATAACTAAAAGTCAACAAATAAATACAAAGCAAGCGCTGAAAGGCAACAAACAAATACAAAACAAGTCCATGTATTAAAAGCCAACAAGCAAATACAAAACGGTTCTAAAAGCCAACAAACATCAAAACAAGAACTAAAAGCCAATAAACAAATACAGGTATGAAATAAGAACTAAAAGCCAACAAGCAAGTAAGGTAGCCTACAAATATACAAAACAGGAACAAAGGCCAACAAACAAATTCAAAACAAGAACAAAAGCCAACAAACAAATTCAAAACAAGAACAAACACATATTACATGTAAGAACTAAGCGCCAACAAACAAATACAAATGTACAAAACGAAAGCAACGTAGGGAAACTGAAACAATAACCGCATGAGCAGCTATGAAATAAAAAACTAACCAATTAAAAACAAAGCAACAAAATAAATTATGTACTTCTGTTTATCAAAATCGAAACAAACTCTGCGAAACAACTCCACGCATAAAATCGTTTTCACAATGAAAATAATATAATAATAATATTCCAGTTTTATTTTTATGTTATAAATTACAGGTACATTATATAAAAATTCGACTTTTTCTTGACAAGCCCAAACTTGTGGAGCGCCCAAACACGGGAATAGTCTGCTATTTTGATGGTGGTCTCCCCTTGATAACTCAGTCATACTCTGCTCCAATTGTGATACTTATCTCCCCTCTGTTGACTTGTGTTTTGTGGTACCAAATGTTTGTGTTCAAGACAACTGAATAGTAAAAGGATAGCATAAAAAATGAATACAGGTGTACAAATATCGTAATCAGTAAACAGAATGCAATCTCCTATAATCAATAATACATGTATCAAGATTATTAAGAAAAAAAATAAAAACGAAAGAATGTGGATACCGTTTGGTTCTTTTTTTTTTATTTTAATGTTAAAGGTCTTCTTTGATTAAAATGCACCTCATTTTCAAATTTCGTTTTGAAAAGATTTTTACTACCGGAGGGATGAAAGAATGAAAGGGGGAAGTAACAATTTTTTCATGAACATGACATTTGAATACACGTACATTATGTACATTTGTAATAGTCTCGGCCTCAGCAGTAGACATCTATCTCACTAAGTGGACATCTATCTCATTCAGTAGACATCTGTCTCATGCACTCCTCGTGTATTTTCATTTAGGGAGGGAAAATGTGTTTAAAGAGTTCGTTCCAAGTGTCACCAGTATTCGAACCTCTGACCCCTCAGTCTTTAATTGGAGTACCTACCACGAGGCCACACCAGGACTAGAATCTATGTCTGGTAGTACATGTACTGGCACAGGATAACGATGCAATAGATACGACAGTGTATGGACGTGTACAACCGATAGGTTTTGTTGGGGTTTTTTTTTTTTTTGGTTTTTTTTTTTTTTGGTTTTTGTTTTGTTTTGTTGTTGTTTTTTGGGGGGGTTGTTGTTGTTGTTGTTGTTGTTGTTTATGGTGGTGTTTTTTGTTGTTTTTTGTTTTGTTTTGTTTTGTTTTTTCAGGAACTGATTTTTGCCAGAGTGACAGCCGATAATAATATGGCTTGTCTTCGACTTTAACCATCGAGGAGTTCTTTTGCCTGCGCAAGCGTAGATCTATTAAAGATCTAGCTTCTACTTTTAGCCTAATCCTATTGTCTCACTTTGTTTCATGGCATAGAGCTTATCTAGCGGTAGATCTAGATCTAAGAAGATCTCTGTCATGTTTGTTTGTTGATGTAGTTGTAGTGAACAGCAAATAGAACGAACCTCGCATCCATCTTTCGGGTGCATAAACTTCGTTTTGGATTACATGTAGATCTACATATATTAGAACATATGTGATAAAGGGATGTCTATAGGTCTTTTGACCTTTAAATGCCCTGCGGTAACATAAAGATACAATGTATTGATTTACAGAGCATTATATTATGACATGAGTCATTAATCAAAATAATATTTTTCATCATGGAGCTCCTTGTCAACGGCAATCTTGAAACCATTCAAACAGTTTGAATTTTTCGTTTGAAAATTTAAATTATTCCAAATTCTAACAATTCTGAACAGAAATGAATTTTGTCTTACATTGGTGTTACATCCCCTAATATAGATTTTAAATTGATCTCCTCGAGTAAAATTTACATGTGAATAATCAAAAAAATGTCTATAATCGAGATCATCAATGCCATGAACAATTGTATACAATTGGATTAAATCCCCTCTTTTTCTTCTATATTTTAAAGATGGAAAACGATGTACTGAACACTTGGTTAACCTGCCTACCACGTGACTGGGTGGTCGCTTACTTATATCTCCTTTTTCCACGGTGACTTGAAGCGTGTTGCACACAGAGGCACACTCGGGGCTGGGTTCCAGCGTCCACGTCTTGGTGCCCGAAATCTGGGCTTGCCACGACGGTCTGTCCACAGCATCGATCTGGCAAAGGGGGGCATAGATCCACGTCGTAATGTAACAACGTACAGGGGTACGGTGGTGGGGTCTGGGTTTCCATTCACTTTCACATGCAGGCATTATTATTATTATTATTATTATTATTATTATTATTATTATTATTATTATTATTATTATTATTATTATTATTA
>JBCJKF010303087.1:0-14502 GCA_039654545.1 Plocamopherus ceylonicus | reverse complement strand
GGTTTGCGGGACAAATCGATGGTTTTTCAAATGTGGGCGGGACGGCGGGACAAGGGGTTGAAAAGCGGGACTGTCCCACCAAATGCGGGACACTTGGCAGCTCTGTACCATCATTGTTGATCTCACTTTGCTCTTTTGTTGCTGTTGCTCTAAAAACATTAAAGAGTATTAAAGAGTTGAATATATCCAATTCCAGTCGTCAACAATCATAAAATTACACATGGATTAAATTTATTACATATTCATATTATATATTATAACCATGCATATATGAATATACAATGTATATACATACATACAGCAAGGGAGATCAACAGGAATGATCAATAGTATAGTAACATTAGATACATCAATGAAGGAAGAGCATCTGCTGCCATGGAGAAGTCAAATGCTTATGTCAGGGACATTAACACCAGTACTCTTTAATAATAACCCTGGAATGGTCATTCAGATAACAAGAAAAAGAAAAAAAAAACAAGGAAAAAGAAAGAAAAACGTACAGACATACAAAAGTAGACAATGCAAAAGAGAGATCTAACGCCAGATCATTCTGAGAATAAATTACTGCTAGAAGTTAACATTCAGATAACCAATTTCATTAACCTACCAGAGACAAAGAATTATCATACATATTTTCAAGTGATGTGTACAAAAAATATAGTACATTTCAACACAGCAACTCTATAAATTACATCTACTTGACATTGTACCAAATGATTACAATGCAAATGTGGAACAAGGGCTACAACAAAAACAGCACATATTTACTTATTGCTTTCATAGTAAATTTCTTTATTTTTATATCAAAACCTTTTTCAATTCTGAAACTAAAGAATATAAAACCATTCTCACAAGGGCACAAAATGGCCCAATTAAAACACCAGGAAATTCAAATCCAAATTATACATTGAAATATCCATTTAGTTTAAGACACAAAATGGATGACAAGTAAATCTGATTGATTCAGCAAAAACTATTATTAAGATTTTCTGGCTAATGGAAAATAATGATGTTTGGTGACAATTTGCTCTTCAAAAATTCTTACAAAGTCAAAAAGGGTACGGCAGCATATAAAAATTCTGTGTAAGCTCAAATTCAAAATAATTTGACAAGTAAAATGAGTCTCTGATTGTTGGCAATGGCAAAATTGTACCATTTACATCATATTAAGGAAGGCAATTTTTTTGGTCATACTACAAAGTTTTGTTACTAAACCAATCTGGAGGAAACAATGATTTGACCACATATTTTAATCCTAGGTCAATGAATGACTTTTCAGTGAACAATAACATAACGACTGTCATTAATTATAGATGAAAAAATTCATATTTTAATAAATGAGAAAATATGATAATTAAATCACAGGCTGAGAAATTGCTGTCTCATCTTAATCAAAAGCATTCTTTTTAGATGCATACATTATTTTAAATTTGTGTACTGACATCCTTAAACATAACATAACAGGTTAATAATAATGTTAATGAAATGTTTCTGGAAAATTAAAAATCAGTCTAAAAGTCATAGTAAAGTAAAACTCACACAAAGTAAAAACAATACAACATCGTTCATTCAAGCTTTCCTCAGCATAAAAAAGGAGCTACAATAAAGACAAGACAAACTGCCCGTAGAAGAAGTGATACGCTTACATAAAGAAGAGATGGTGGTTTACTGGATATATTCCTTGTGATTGGGATGTAAAGAGAAATATATTCTTTCCAAAAAATACAGTTTGATTGATTGCTTTACACTCTATTAACCACTTGGGTCATCTCAGGGTGAGAAAAGGGGAGGGGTGCCAAGGAGGAAAAGAATCATTTGCAATAGTAATACAAATATGCTATGACAATTATTATAAAATGTAGCAAAAAGGAGAGATGATTTACAGGGAAAATAAAATCATCTCTCAAAAACAATATAATGATGGCCATCATACCCAAAAATCAAGTGACCTCATACATAACTCAGCACGCATTAATGGGGGATGGCCATCAATTTTGAGCTTCAGGTCAGTCTGAATCAAATTGATCCAGCCTTCCCTGAGCCCCACATGCCTCCCCTCCTCCACAGCAACCCCAACTCTCTAATTGTTGCAGTAAAATCAGAAAGAATGTCAACATGATGGAATTTTCTAAACAATTATTGCATTAATTTTGCACCCGAGAGAAAGGCTGTCTAGTCATATGATCCACTAGAAAGTGGCACAGAGCGCACCCAATGGTGCGGGACAAATACACGTACAAAGTGATAATGCCAGAGTAATTGGACCAATCCCCTTTTTTTTATCAAATAAGAAATCTGTGTAAACTGATACTTGGTAGGCTTGCCTTAAAGAACAAACCTCAACACCAAAAGAAAGAACATTGATACAAAAAATGCCAACATTCATCTCAACTAAGTGAGACCACAGGAAATTTCACTAAATAATATAAAAAAGAAAAATTGATGAAATAATAAAAAAAAAAAGAAAAAGAAAAGAAATATCCTTTATATATTACAAGATATAGACAAGTTACCAAAGTCATTATACAGTGTCAAATATTACTGACATGGATACCCATAGTCACAATAATATATAAAAACAATGTTATCATTTAGCAACTAGGTAAGGAAATCCCAATAAAAATGAAGTCTTTAAAAAAATGTGGAGTGGTTAATAAGCATGCAAATAAAAATTAAAGAAACATTACATCCCAGGCAATATCAGGCAGATAAAAGATGTTGAAGATGAAATTAAAATGTACTGAAAGATAAAAAAAAAAAAAAGATTTGTTCTCCAAAGGCAGGTTTGTTTATCAAACAGACTGATTATTTTTATGAAAAGTTTTCCTTTAAGTAACAAGCCTATGAACATATAAAACATCAGAAAAAAATTCCTCTCCATTACATTAACAGCATCAATATAAAAATTGGAACAGTTGCTCATTATACATCAGTTTCCACACTCTAAACAGATTAATGAGCTTGATGATTTCATTTCACTTTACAGGACAAAAACAATTTGTTTGAAAATTTATTGGCAGCAACAGACAGACTACTCTAATACTAATAATATGTCGGATAATCCTCCATAAAGCAATTTCCACATAACAACTGTGAATGTTAGACTATTGTAAACAAATGAACGGAATGCCCCAAAACACTGGGAAGGGGGCTAATCAACAATGAATCCTTATTTGTCATTGATAAATATATCTTTCAATAAATATCTATTGTGCATGACAGCTATGAGACCACCTGAAAGAAAATGGACACATAAAAAAAAAAACAAAAAGAAAAAAAAAAACAGAAAGAGGAACATAACCAAAAGGATATAAACAAAACAAAGGAATTTCAACAAGGGTCTTTGAAGGGAGCATATAAGGGGGAATTGAGTCAAGTTCAAAATAAGTGTACAATTCAGTAACTACCGGCTGACCATAGTAGTAATTATCAGCAGCGTTTGACATCAACAAAAACTCCGTAAGTGTGAAGTTTTCAGAGTGAGCAATGCAAATAGGCGCCCTACAATCAAAGTACTGAGCATAAAGAAAAGATCTTTTTTTTTTTCCTTCCTAAACAGAGTAGACCTGTTGAAGAAAAATTAATGGGAAGTGGCACATAAAAAGACAACAAACACAAAAAAGCTGTACAGGTTTAGTATCAAAAATCGAAACGACAAAAGGGAGAGAAAATAATACAAATGTGTATATGGCAACTGAAACCCACATGAGATGTCAATAAGCAAACATGGTTTGAGTAAGAAGAAAATAAATAGCATGTGGGTTCTAATCAGCTTTTAAAATGACAGGGTCAACATCAAAACGACATTTCCTGAAATGCTAATATATTCCTGAGGTCATGATAAATTTTTAAAGTATCTTGTGATGAGTATGAATGAAAAACAACAGCACTAACACCTCTTATCCTAAACATACTGCGATCTAAAAAGAATGAGACATATATAATAACATTTGCCATACATTACAATGCTGGCACAAGTCCTTTATATGTTTAGTGAGATATTCTATTGTCAAAACAAATTTAAATAAGAAGAAAAAAGTCCTGACTTAAAAGCCAAAGTTAACAGATTTCCAGAAAAAAGGTATGAAAACTGAGAATCAGCTGAGGCATCCCAATCTGATGATCAGGAGGTGAAAAGATTTAAGAAAGTAAGTTAACTTGAAAGAGAAAACCAGAGATGTCATCAGAACATAACGAAAATGCCGAAACTTTTTGCATCTCGACGGTAGGTACTGATTATGGATGATTAAGAAGAGGACCGTTTGGAAGGAACAGGACGCTAAAAGCAATATGCCAGCAAGCACAAATTAAAACATTTTAAATTTATATTATATATTTACCCACTAGAGGAATGAGAGCTAGTTCTACATCGACTCAATATTATGAGCAACAAGGCGAGAATGACAACAAAGAAAGGCGGGTGATGTCACATGAAGATGAACCGGACAAAATCCAAACATGAATGGAGAATGACGTCAGGTGACTAAAATTCAATGTTTGAGACAAAGGTTGGCCAAGTTTACGCGCCAGAGACCCAATCAACCGAAAATAACCTACTGGCTTAGCTTTGAAGAGCCATTGCTTCGCAGATTCGCTGCTCCATAGCAGTAGCAGCTAGCCCCTGTTGTCTACTTGATTACTTTATTGTCGGTCACTATAGAGAATAAAAGAATTCTCCATTAATGGGAATATGAAAAATGACTCATTTTTTTCTAAGTTCTTCAGGCATGAACTTTACCCAGGTTGCCAGAGTATTGCCGGGAGGTTTTCTAATACTGAAATTGCAGCATTTGTCGGAAAGTGACATCTCTGGAAAGCAATATAAAAAGAGAGAAAATTGGAGAGAAACATGTGTTTCATTACAAATGTTCATTTCTCTCTTTCTGAAGATTCAAATCAACATTTTATAAACAAAAATGATATGCAAAATGAAAACTAAAAAGAAATTTCAAATGACAATTATGAAGTGAAGTTCCTACTTAAAACAATAAATTAGCCAAATTCGAAAGTATTTAGAATGGCATTTTTTTCCTTTGGTCATCAATCATCATTTCTGGGTGAAAAAAAAATCTCAGGAGGGCATATTAAATGTGATATGTTATGCCATAAAAAGTTAAAACCCTCTTAAATCCTCCATAAATCAATGACAAAGTACAAAAAAGTATTTCATGTAGCCATCACATTTCCAAGTAAAATTGATGCTTCAAATGTGAAGCAAATGGCTATTTCAATCACATCAGAAATATTCTTAGTGAAAAACTCCAAAAACAAAAGCATCCCCCCCCCCCCCCTAAATTAAACTGACAGATGAAGCAATAAGTGAAATTTAATCTTCGAATGAGAGCAATTGTCATTATATACTACAATGTATATTTTATGTAACATTTAACACTAATTCTATTGATATTCGTTAATGGAACAGTCAAATATCGATAACTGCAAAACACACTTTATACAAAACAAAATTAGGAGATTAAATGATTAACATGAACCTCTCCAAATTAATATACCGATCATGGTTGAATTGTTTCTTTCTTTCACAAATTATTTGAACAATATCAATGTTACTGTCATTTATATAAAAATTTATAAGCATAAAGAAAATAAGTAAGCAAAATGACAGAAAACATGACCATATTAGTCAAAAATTTTGAATATCAATTCAAATGAAGCAAAATAGACTTTTTTGTTTTCAATTTACAATGTGAAAATCCTGCATTATCAGGTATATGCAAAATGATCTGTAAACTGTTTAAGGTAATTGAATTGATTATGTAAAGGAAGGAAAAGGAATTATTAAAGTAAAATTTAAGCAAGGGAAAAAGAAGAAGAAATATTCATCAATACATTTCCTTGGTTTTCCTTTCTAACGTGACCTCTGTGATTTTATGATGAATCTGTTGTTTCAATGTACATCTTTTGTTTCGTTGTTTTTGCTTTGTTCTGTTTTCAATATTTATCCACAAAACTATTGACATAAATGCAAATAGAGAAAAAAGAAATGAAACATTCATATGAAAAAAATTTTTAGACTCATAATGTCATGACATAACTTGCACAGATGAAGTTATCAATGTGACAAAATTTCAGCCCTAATAAATTCCAATGAGAAGTCACTCTGGTCTTGCATTTAACTTTTAAACACATTCTTTTTTTTTATGAGATTCTCTTTAGATAGTATCATCACATCATAGGAACCATTAATCAAATAGAAATGGGGGAAATATCTGTATGATGTCAGAATGCATTGAAACAATTGCATGTGGCCTAAAATCATCTGATACATTTTCCATCCATTTCAAATAGAAGTCAAGCACAGATATCCTCAGAATGTATACATACAAGATTTATGTCATGTATTGCCAATTTTCAGGATATCTTATGAATGACATAAATGCATAAATCTCAATTTTGACGAAAGTGCATCACATGCGGACAATCTCCAACATTGCTTTTTAGTATTTTGAATGTGGATGTTCTACTCTCCATAAAAAGTTTCAAAATCTGAATACATCAAAGAATTTCCTAGTGTGGCAAATACTATTGAAGAAAACTTTCATATTCTTTCGCAAATCAAATCAAAATATGAAACATAGCATCTACATTTGTAAATAAATTCGAAATAATGAGAAAAAAGAGAAAATAATGGCTCACAACATTCATGGTCATTAGTTCAGCAAACTGACCCGCCATATCAAGACATAGTAACTAATCTGCCCATTACATGACAAAGTGGCATGGTTGGGACCAGTACAAAAGGCTCTCTAAGGAACTACTTTTTCCACCTTCTGTCTACTATTATCACAAGAAACAGTAGGCAAGGCTATAAGGTAAGAAAATTCTGATTTTCCAGTAAGTCATTCTGCCCTGAGCAGTATTGTGCACAGTCATTGACCGTTCATAAAAGAATAAAACATACATAATATCTTCAAGATTTTAATTTTAATAGTGGAGTACAAGACACTTTCTTTTACAACCAATGTTATTGTTACGGTCATGTCATCAACAGCGCGTTGTGGTCATGAAGTATGGAATTGAGAGAAAGAAACTCCAATCAACAGATTTGATTAGAAGCTCTCTTCAACATATATTCAACGGGGAATTTCCTCTAAAGAACGGTACAGTATGAAGAAAATGAGACAAGAACGGATAAAAATTATTGTATAACAGTTAAAAGAGATTCATCAAAATGTAAGACAAAAAATAAATACTACAAAAAAACTAAAAACAACATGGAAAAAAAAGATGCATCTTCTCAACTATTTCCACCAAATGACAAAGTTAGATAAAATTATACACATGTAGTTATGGTCACTCAATCTTAAGCAGTAGCTGATCCAAATCACTGAATAAATTTTCTTGAAATTCTCTAAAGCAATTAATTTGACACTTGTTTTTCCTATTCTGTACTAGAAATATCTTCTTCTTAAACATCTCTTTTTTTTCCTTCTTTAATTTGATATTGCGGGCTGGCCTAAAGACTGAGCTGCTCAGCTCTGCCTGTGATTTCCCTTGAAAGGATTCTCCATTTGTTTTTATTCCTCGTGATTGTCCTTAGATGGGTGAGGTCATTTTTTTATGGTAAATGATTAAGAAATTTCAAAATACATTTCTGCCACAACAAGTAACATCAAAGTCTGGATAACATGAAAAACATAAAATAACAGTATTATAATATAAAAAAGCAAACAAACCTAAACCATCTTAAGGAAAAAAAAAAAGGAGCAATATGTTGGGTTTTCTTCTCTCCCAGGGAACTCAAAATTTAACAATATTCATTCTGTTTTCAGAATTTCAGGTATTTGCTTTGATCAAGCTGTCACCTTCAATGAAGCTTCTTTGGAATTCATCAAACGGACACAAGAAATAGCACTAATTTTAACATATTCAAATCCAAACAGACAGAATTGTTTCAAAAAATATTTCTCATATCATGATGATTTTCCTCTGACAAAATAAATCACAATAATTATATGACACCTAATGTTAATAATGTGTTATGACACTATGTACCTATGTCTGTGTGAATCAATAAATGTGTGTTAGATAGTGTATTATAATGACAAGTTCAGTTACCTTTGTCAAGTACTATAAGCATTTCTAAATGAATACTGATGATACATAAATATATATATATATATCTATTATCATTTTTATTTTTACTTCCTCAACTGGACTATCTTTCTAATGCAAAAGATGTTAGCATGAAAATATGAGTCAAGTACTGCCAAACTCTTCTATGAGTAGTGTGAGTCCATTTAAACAATCAACATAAAGACTGAGAATAAGCCTGAAAGCATGAACAAAAATTTAAAAATAAAATTGTCTTAGGTTTTCAACAATCATAAGGAGCCTGAAGATTCTTCCTCATCTAGTGCATGCATACTTAATGTGGTATCTATAGCTAGCTGAGTGAGAGAACTCATTGAACCACTTGTTTCAGGTTTGTTGTTTGTTCTTTTCTATTTCATAGGCAAAAAGTTACTTAAGCTTTACTGTAAAGAAATATATGGTAAATGTGACTGTGAATGTATCAACCATCCTACATTGCAGTCAATCCGTTTAGCAAGTCTGCACATACATATACTAAACAGATTATTGTATAAGGCGTATATATGGTCGAATGGTGTTTGGAAAGTCATACACATATGGAAAGTATCAATCATAAAATCTTTCAGATTGGGAATAAAGATATATAATATACACAGTGAGATTCATTTAACTGAGATGGGATCATTTAGGTCTGTAAAAGATTAACAAGTAGGAAAGTATGGAATTGATTATTATCTTCATGGCAAAAACAATTCTTAAAACAGTAAAATTTAATGGCTATGTTTGAAATCTTTTAAACAGTTGCTGTAAACATATAGATATCACTTTGAACTTTGGTAGGACATAGATGAAAGATTGTGTCAATAATAATTTCTATAAGCTTGTTATCTAGGCGTAGACAGCTTTCATATTATATAAAAAAGCAATGCATACATTTTATATATATGTTTTAATATATTACTTTGATACAACAAGAAAATTATAAGTGAGATAAGTCACTAGGTGGTCTTACAGTGTTGTGGCTTTTTGAACAAGCGAGCTGTAAAGAAGGCAATTATTAGCGTATTCACTATCATAACGCCGATCATGGTGCCTATACTATTGCTGAAGGATTCAAAGTCCCATTTGGCCTGAACAATGTCTTGTCGTTCCTTCACATCCAGCAGAATGGCTTGAAGTTGATCCATCACCCCCAAGATTGAAGTGACATGGAAAAGTTGGTGAGAATGACCAACGATGTCAAAGCTCCCAGGCAAAAGGCGCTCTGGGAGGTGTGATGCGTACAGAAAAGCTGATAGGAATGCCATTACAAACTGCCTTGTGTGATAGTACTGACCTCCTGACTGACAATCCTCCTCAACACAAAACAGTATGCGATACACGATGGGCAGACAGTCATACAAGTAGGGGTAGGCAAAGGAGCTTAACCGCAAAAGCTTCCGCAGAGGAGTCGGCTTCATGAATCGGGTCAAGCAGGACATGGACGTACTCAACAAGGCATTAACAACTGCAATTCGCACATAGTAGTCCCTGAACCAAACAAAGGGTCCATCATCCGATAAGAGCTGCACAGGAAAGCAGTGGGCACGGTAGACAACTGCTGTTCCTAGAGAGAAGAGGCTGAGAGCTGAGTAGTCCAAGAAGAAACAAAACTGGCGAGCTTCTTCAGACATCACGTTGAAAAGATGAGCTGTGGCACTGGCCATGGGGAAGGCACAGCATACAATCAGGTAACACAACAGTGGCCATGAATGGGGATCCCACAGGAAATTGAAAGAGCTTGTCAGATGATACGTCACCCACACAAAGTACCTGGGCCAAGAAATGGAGTGGGGAAAAAATGGTACAAAAATCTACTAAGCTTTAGTTCTTCAACTTTAAATATGTCAATGGAGGAAGAAACTTAGAATAAAGATAAAATAGTGAATTTAATAGGCATGATTTATTATTCATAACCTGATATTCAAAAACTTAATAAAGCTGATTTGTGTGAAAATTAATGGAAAACTACAAAAGAATGACATGCCTCTTGAGTGTGTATGGTATGTATGTATGTATTAACTGATGCAATTCTAAGCCCGAAAAATATTGAACTGTAATTCTACTTCAAGAGAAAAGAAAAGTAATATCATTACTCTCTCTCACCATGATGGTAAGAAATGTGTCCAAAAATTAAGCGTTTCATTAGTAGGATCAAATAGGCTAAGGAGGCACTGAATGACAGAACTCTTTGGATGACGATATCCACGTATGATGTAATGCTCTTGGAAATCTTCTGGGACCTGAGGAGAAATGAAGGGAGGGAGGGAGAGAGAGAGACTACTTAGTATATATATTAATTAGTATACACATTAGTATGTATGTGTACTGGTGTACCGTTAGTGTTAGGCTATGGGTAGGTATGTTGTGCGACATGACTACTTCATCTAGTTCTAGTCCACAGGCCTACCACGAGTCCTGCATGTAGAAGATCGGCAAAACTTTCCCTACTTGAATAATGGCTTGGCGTGCCCTCTTCTAAAACGCAACTCTTGAGTAAATCACTCACATTCCTTTTGAGCAAATCACATGCGCTGACAAGGTAGAATATCCATGACTCGCACAGCTCACCTCCTTCTCGTACAAACTACACCATGATAGTCCCTCTTTTTCAGAACCTTATAAACTCTCCAAGACGCCGACCATTGACAGTTTTGTCACACTATTCCCACCGCCAAGGATTTTAAACCGCATCACAGTCATTAAAACTTTCTCCTCTGCGAACAATGCAAGAATAAATTGAATAGGCCTAATAACCTTGACAATGGATGCATTTGTGCAATTGAAACAAGGTAAACTAATGAAAGAACTCTGAAAGTAGCCTTCTTGGACATGTACTGGGCCTAGTACTTGATCAAGTACTAGATCTAGTCAATATCGATTGACTCCAGTGTTCATGATTCCAATGATGACAAAGAAGAAACACAAACTGGATTTCCTGGTATCGAATGAAATCATGACACGCCAGTGTTAACTTTAAGAATTGCCAGTATATTATCGGAAACCGTCATGTATTGTCATGCTTTTTTTTATTTCGGCATTTATACATATACAAAAGTAAATGAAATTGTAACAAATATACAAAATTGAAAAAAGTGGGTGCTTCTTTCAACGAGCCGACGGCAAAGGGGCGATGAGCGGAAATCAGTCTTTAGGTGGACTATTCCAAGCCCCGTTAACTAGTTATTTTAAAAGTGAAATTCATGTCATTTAAATCATATGCAACATTATTACACAGCATTTGTGAGTCATACCTGATCCACCCTGTAAATAGGGCCACTTAAGCCATGACCAGCTGATACAGATAGTCCAAGCATACTTGACAAGTTGTCAGTTTTTAGCAAGCAAAAAATGTAAAGGCACTTGAGTGTTTTTAAGTAGGATGGCCTGTAGGGCTGTGCAGTTTTCCTCCTCACTCCAAAGTCATAAGCACTGCATCTCCCATCATGTCTTCTTTTTCCATGAAATATCTTCTATTCACCCTGAGTTGAAAAATAAATATAATCATGAGCATCCAAATCATAAATAAATGATACAAGCATCATTAACTTTTATGCCAATGGAAAAAGATAATATATGCATCATTAAAAAGCACAGAAACACATGGAAAAATAATTGATCGTTCAGGAACGACTAGGAAAGCTAAGCTGTCATCAAAGTGAAATTCTCTAAAAATAAAAAATGTGGAAAAATATTACCATAAAAAATAAGAAATTAATAATTCATAATCAATCAGGCATCCCGGCAATGACGGCCTAAAAGAGGAGGAGATGAATTACAAAAATTATGATTTAAAGTTCATAAATGACTTAGTGAATAGGATAAATCACTGAAGATACAGGTAGAAAAAACTGCTATATTTATTTTTTTTAAGTAATAAATTTAACAAAATGTTGAGTGACACTAAACATACATCCAGCAAAAACAAAGTCAGTGTTTAAAGAAATGTTCAAAGCCACATTATATCATAAAGACCTCTTTCAAATCATTAACATCAAACAGAACCTACAACCTAGAGTGAGTTTAAATAATTTTTTTGGCTTACAATATCAAATTCCAACCATCAATTCAGAAAAACTAAATCCTAGATTATGATGAATATTCTTTCCAAATCAAAACCAACCAACAAAGAGGAATTTGAGAAAATTGTGAGGCATCACCATCACAAATACTTGTATTTTAGATCCAGAACCTATATGGTTACTGAAAAAAGGTGGGCAGTGAAAATTCCTACTTAAATTTCCGACATGAGAAAAAAATTTCCAACCAAGGGAAATGAAAAAATCTCCATCAGTGTGTATCCATCACTTTGGTGTTGCAGTTTTAATTTTTCAATGACAGTTAAAAAGGGTCATGACGTCACCTGAAAGGCCGTTAGAACGAAACTTTAAAATAGCCTGAGTATTGGACGAAGAGGTCAATCTCAGGTCAATGACCCTTCTCTCATCGATACCTAGAATTGGCGCTGCATGCTTCATGTTGGAGGCCTTTTTTTAAGCATAACATTTAGTGTGATGTGTAGCGATGAATGTAGTGTGTTAGCATGCGAAGTGAACACACCAGTCCCGGTCAGCGGACTTTGCTGCAGCCTGGCCTAGCACTGTCACACACACAGCGCATCTCAGTACGCCTAATCTGTTGCTGTGTGTAAAAGAAGACGCCAGTGTAAAGCCATACGAGTGAGAGAAACATCCCCATAGTGAATGGGATGTGTTGTGCATTGCGCATATGTTTTTGAAAGTGTTTAGACAAGCGATCCTACAGACAGACAGAGGTGAAACACCTAAGTTTGGACAAATTTCATGGATCAAATGTTACTTCAAAGGCAGCTGGACCCCTGTTACATCCGAGTCCGGGCAAATTGAATCCTGTTCAATTAATAACCCAGGTTCCTTCTACTGATACTTATAAAGAGAGAAAACAGGGATTTAATTCATCACTGTTGTAAAGTTCCTGTTATAACCGAGGCTGTTATAAATGGCCTTGACAGTGCAACAGTAAAGATGAGCCTTCCAAACGTTTAGAGCATGCAGGAAGTCTAAGACCCTTCTAACACTGGTGATAATACGAATGCTTACAGTATCTGTATAAATAATATCATATAAGGCTATCTTATAATTCTATAATATTATTAATATTAATGTACAACAGATTATGATTTCTATGGAAATGGTTATGATTACAAGACTTTTACTCCTTTTTAACAAAGTTTCAAAGGCATGGATTATAAACTTTCGAATTTGTCCTACCACTAACACATATTTTCCTACCACATGTAAATTTCCAAACTCGGGGTAAAATTTCTAACTTTCTGACTGCCCTGGCCACTCTGTGAAAGAGCTCTCAGATGACTTATATGTCTCCTGATATTATAACCATTACCAACAGCACATCTAAAGGCATTTTTTTCATCCACACTTAAACATGCAGTGGTAACTCTCAAACTATAAAAAAATGGATCATTGAGCAAGAATAACCGAGAAATATCTGTTACATGAATCTTACAAGAGAATATATATATCTAGCATTTGCGCTTGCTGTCATTTTAGCCCCTAAAAGTTGCCACAAAAAAAAAAAATGACAAAAGCTGCCACAAAAAATGACAAAAAGTTGCCACAAAAAATGACAAAAAAGTTGGAATTAATTTTCAAGCTTTCAACTCTCTGTGATGGCGTATATGGCAATATATTGAAAGACCTAACTTAATCTACAGCACAAGAATTAGCATCTAGAACATCATTTGTAGCCACCCCAAATATAAACACGTGAAAAATAATGTTTTCACAACAGAATGAAATCAAAACTAGAACGCACATAATATAGAACCACAAAAATTAACAAATGAGGCTGTGTCATAGTGCTATCCGAAGATTAGCAGTTTTAACCTCAAACATATCTATGTAAAAAAAAAAAAAAGAAAAGAAAGAAAAGTTGATCTCCATGACATTAAATAGAATCCACTACATGTATTTCATATAAATTATGGAATCATGAACATAGTCTACCACTACTGCCAGAGTTAGTATTTTCTTTTGGCAACATAGCACACATCAAATTTATAGGGTTTCTTTTAATGCAGGAACAACAAAAAATTAAATGACATTACGCTCGATAAAGTTAAAATAGCGTGTGTGTTTCCATGTGTGTGTGTGTTTAGGAGGGAAAGAGAGAGAGAGAGAGAGAGGGAGAGGGAAGAGAGAGAGAGAGAGAGAGGGAGAGAGAGAGAGAGAGATTGGGGTGAGGGAGGAAGAGAGAGGGGGAGAGAGAAAAGGGAAGGAAGAGGGAGAGAGATAGGGAGACAGACAGAGAGAGACAGAGAGAGGGAAAGAGAGAGAGGGAAAAAAAAAAGAGAGAGAGAGAGAGAGAGAGAGAGAGAGAGAGAGAGAGAGAGAGAGAGAGAGAGAGAGAGAG
>JBCJKF010301977.1:0-14516 GCA_039654545.1 Plocamopherus ceylonicus | reverse complement strand
AAAAGCTGTCCAAGGACCGAAGGGGATGGAGAAATTTTGTCGGCGGTCTATGCCCACCTTGGGATAAGGACTAGAGATACATATAGCTGTAGATAATATGCATCCCCTATTACAGGCGTCCAATTTAAGTATAAATATACATGGTAGATAATGTGCAACAAAATTATCAGTAAAAGAAAAATAACTAATCTGTAAACATTAATGTAACAATCAATGTTTCCCTCCCCCACAACGATTGTTCCCCAGTCATTTGAGTCATTAGGCACCATTCTGCTGGCTTTCGTTCTTGGTGTTGTAGGCTTACTTCTGTCATACTTTCAGACATTCGGTTTTTTATTTTTATGTGGGCCATTGAATGTAACAGTGCTAAACAAGGCATTCAGGTCTAACAGACAAAGGGAAGTAACCCATTATAATTTAATTTCCTTCAGATATAGAGTTTATTCCATGGATGAAAATCAGTTCCAATTGCTCTTGCGTTGGATTTTTTTCATTGCAAGATGGGGATCCTTAGATAAAAAATGCCCCCCACTTTGAGATATTCATTTTTTACATAAAAACATGCACACTATTCATGCGGGCATGGGTATGTTGAGGGCAATGTATGTGACTTGTTTTATATTTCTTTGGCAATAGCATCTTCGGTCTGTTGTTGTATCTGTCTTTTGCAATAATGTCTATGACCATAGGAATATCTCTTTTGGGAAGTCTTTGATATTTTCTTTTATAGGATTTTATCATTTTATCATTTATCTGTAATTGAATCATTTACGTTTTAATTTTACTTTTTTCTCATATTCAATGATTTTGTTTTGCTTTCTGATTGGTGCCTTTTTAGAATCAGATAAAGAGGAAGAAAAGGAGGAGGAGAAAGAGAAAATGGACAAGAAGGAACTCATAGAAGAATTTAAGAAGTCCAATGAGGAAGATGAAAAGAGCGAAGAAGATGAGAAAAAGAAGAAAGGAAAAGAAGGTATATAACTGCTTTGTATTTTGCTTGTTGGCATTCAATTATTCAATTAGAAAATACGTGTGTGTGTGTGTGGGGGGGGGGGGGGGGGTGGTATGTCTAACTGGAAGAGTTTTAAGTGTTACCTTGGTGACTTTTGTAAACTTTGTTTTGCTGCTATTATATATTTATTTTATTGTTCTTTATTCATAATCATGACTCTTATGCCCTGCACATTCTCAAAATCTAGTCTGATTACTCAAGGGAACACTGCTCACATTTCATCTTCGGAAAACTTTCGAAGTTGACCATCTTTCTGTTTTCATATCTTTGGTATTGCTTTAAACTAAAGTTAAACATCCCCCCTTTTCTTTTAAAAGAAATCGTTTGTGGTGGTCTTAGAATAGTGTGGATTTGTCACTGTAAATTTTTTTAGCGATCTTTCATAGTTTTTTTTTATTGACTTTTGAGGTACCTTACAACTGGTGAATGAAATAGAGAAAAATGCCTTCATCATGAGAGGACAAATAATGGTATAATAATAATTTTAGTAGACAACCATAGTTTCTGTTCTAAATTTAATAAAGCTCAACTCAGGGGCTGATTGTACCTAAGAAAGCAGGTTCAGACACAATTTTTCCCTCTTAATTTTTCCCTCTTACTTTTGTTTTCTTTCATGGAAGCTCTTCATAGATCTCAGTTCCGTTCAGATCAGGAACTAAGATTTAGATCTAGATCTAGTTGATTTGCTTTGAGTGAGAGGACAGCTTTTCAAAGTGCAAATGAACTAGATTGATCCAACATCTAAATATAAAGTTTATTCACCAGACATCTAATATCTATATCTAGATGGACTAGATATACACGGCCAAAGTTATAGATCTTTATTGGAGGCAGCCATGTTGACTTCAAAATATTAAATTAGAATTTGACCAAGTGTCATAAATCATCAGACTGTGAATAAAGTAGATTTCTATTTTGTTTGGTATTTTCATCAATGAAAGATAAGTAATTCTAGAGCACAAAACAATTGAAACCCCAAAATTGACCATTTTGACAGAAATCACTCACTTTTCAGCTTGCATCGCTAAAGCAAAAAGAGGGGGGAGGGGAGGGAATTCCGCCGCAGTTCTGCACTCCTTGTAAAACACCACTTAATCACTGGTGGTACACATTATTTTGCCTTTTATTTCCAGACAAGAAGGAAAAGAAAGACAAAAAAGACAAGAAGAGCAAAGACGAAGATAAAGAGAAGGAGGAGGAAGACGATGAGGAAGAAAAAGAAGAGGAGGAGATAAAAGAGGAGAAGGAGGAGAAGGTATCTTTCTTTCTTTATTTATAGCTTTTTTTTTATTTGGTCTGTGTAGAGGAAGGGGGATTGGGGTGGGGGGAGCACTCCATAATGATTTTAAGAATTATTTTTCTTTTTAATTAATTGAACTATTTTTTTCAGGGTTCTTGTAGGTTGTTTGTAATGGCATTTTTTTTTTTTTTTTTTTTTGGTGTGTCATTATTGTAGAGCTTGTGTTGTTCTAAGCAGGTGTTTGGTCAGTTGGGTAAATTTTTTAAGACACAAACGTAAATGCGATCTGTTTCACTGCCAGGGTAAAATTTTAATATGGGCTCTTAGCACACTTTTTTTTTCTTTTTTTCTCCAGGGGGAGGGGGAAGGGGGGGGGGGAGTTGGAGGGAAGGGTGGTTGTGCACATCAAATATTACGATTGAACTATATGTGATGTATCATGAGATTTATCACTCTGATGAAGAACTCATTCGTAACCACCTGAGAATGGGCCATTAGCAATTTTCAGCCCCAGATTTCTGAACTTTTTTTGTTTATGCTGAATATTTTTTAATAAATAGTTACCTTCCATACAAATCTTACCTTTTTAATTGTTTGATTTTACAACTGATTTCAAGGTGAGTTTTGCATATGCCTTCAATTTTATGCCTGCTTTTACTTGTAATATGTGATTATGAAGTGTTACCTGTAGGCTATCGCTACTGTATATACTCGTGTATTATGCGCAACTTTTTGCCAAAAATCGTTGCGTCAAAGAGGGGGGTGTGCATTATCTTCGCAGTCCCAGTTGCGGTAAAAAATATCCCGGTCCTCGCAATATCGATTTTTATCCATTGAGGGATGTGACTCCATACCCATGTTAGTGCATTATAAAGAGTTTACGTCCCCTTATTGAATTGCTGCAATGGATCGGTAGTATCGCACAAAGATCAGCTTTTTCTTTCCTCATGGTTCCTTCTTTTAGAAGTAGGCCTAGCTTGTTGTTATAAAGGAAGTGTGGCCCGGTATCGAAAAAAAGGTCATAACAATGAGCTCCCTAAATGAAGTGATGACATGTCGTATCATTCATATTATTCTACCATTGAGTGATAAGCCTACCTAGCCTAGTGATCTCTGATACGCTATGATATTAATAAACATTCAAAATGGCTCCCCTAACGAAGTGATGACACAAATCGACCTTTTTAAAGAGGAATTTCATTGCAATTTATTAAATGTTCCATGAAACTATAGATGCGTATCATCCACCAGATATAGGTTTGAGATGAGAATTGAGGTTCCTTAGTGGGTGGGGGGCTGTGAATTATCTTTGAGGGCGCACTATACACGAGGATATACAGTACTTATTTTCCCATCCTTATTATGCTTTTGTCTTGTAAAGGACTGTACAGCACTCATTCAGGTGTATTTTGCTGCGATGGTTATATATTGCTGTTACTACTATTATTATTATTATTATTATTATTATTATTATTATTATTATTATTATTATTATTATATTATTATTTTTATCAGTATTATTATTATTATGAGTAGTAGTAGTAGTAGTAGTAGTAGTAGTAGTAGTAGTAGTAGTAGTAGTAGTAACACAATGAAATAGATCTGACACGTTAGATCTAGACAATTACAATGAGCCCCATAAGGAATAATTACAAACACAGAGGGAAGAATTTTTGATAGAAAAGTAAGAAAGAAAAATTTGATTCCACTGAGACTTGAACCCGGGACAGTGGCACTGAATCGCCCAAGAATAGAAGAGCGTTCTTGGTGACCGAGCCAATATACTCCTAATTTATTTTTTTTATTATTATTATTATTATATTATTATTATTATTATTATTATTATCATTATTATCATTATTATTGTTGTTGTTATTACCATATATACTCGTGTATAATGCACAACTTTTTGCCAAAATTCGGTGTGTCAAAGTTGGGGGTGCGCATTATCTTCGCAGTCCCAATTGCGGTCGAAAAAATTCCGTCTTCGCAATATCGATTTTTACCCATTCAGGGATGTAACTCCATCACTATGTTAGTACATTACAAAGAGGGTACGTCCCGTTATTGAAATGCCGCAATGAATAGGTAGTATCGCACGACGATCAGCTTTTTTCTTTTAGCGGCTCCTCCTTTTAGAAAGGTAGTGTGAGCTGGTATTGAAAATAGGTCATAGCAATGAGCTCCCTCAATGAAGCTATGGCATGTATCATTCATAAGTGTTTAGTGTGTATTTTGTGCCGGAATACGTGCATATGTATTTGCATGGGAAAGTACGTATTTTTGACTTTGATGTCCTTTTTCATTTATTTCTTTAATTTTTCATGAAGAACCATTATGGGCATCATGGTAAGCCAGGCCACCGAAAGAAGGAAAGCGAATGGTGCCTGTTGGCTTATCTGGCCTTGCACTCGCGCACGTGGGCAAGATCTAGCCTAGGCCTGGCCTAGATCTATGCTGCCAGTGATGCGCTGACTCGCCTTTGGTTGGCTGGCTGTGCATTATCGATTTTTTTCTGTTTGACAGCAGCAGACATATTAGAGACTATAAAGCTCAGCAAGTACGGTACTCCTGCAAGCCACTCCGATTCACCCCTTAGATTTGCTTAGGCATCAACAGTGTGCAATAGTAATAGGTCTGCTATTATTCTACCATTGAATCGAACAATAGGCCTACCTAGCCCAGTGATCTCTGATAAGCGATTATAAACATTAAAAATGGCGGCTCCCTTAACGAAGCGATGACATAAATTGACCTTTTTGGAGAGGAATGTCATTGGAGTTAAGTTAATATTTTATGAAAATGTAGATAAGCATTATCTACAACACATAGGATTGAGACCAAAATTGAGTTTCTCTAGTGGAGGGTGTGCATTATCTTTGAGGGCTCACTATACACGAGGATATAGGGTATAATAATAATATTAATTTATTATTATTATTATTATCATCATTATTGCTATTGTTAAAAAATATTTAATACAATAATATTTCACTAATTCCTTTCGGAAGGGAAATTTGTCTTTTGGTTTTTTTACCGCAAACTGAGCGCCAGCCACTGAGCAGTGCCACAAACACTTGCCCAAGGGTTGGATCTCAATGTCCTTGATTGTCATTATTATTATTATCATTACTATGAATATTTGTTCCTCTGTTTTCCTTCTCAAGGGAAAAGACAAGAAAAAAGACAAAAAGGATAAGAAGAAAGACAAAGCCAAGGACAAGAAAAAAGGAAAAGAAGAGGAAGAAGAGGAGGAAGAAGAGGAAGTAGAGGATGATAAAGCAGATAAGGATAAGAAGTCCAAAGATAAGAAAAAGGACAAAAAGGATAAGGAAAAGGACAAAAAGGATAAGGAAAAGGACAAGAAAGATAAGGAAAAGGACAAGAAGGATAAGGAAAAGGACAAAAAGAAGAAAGGAAAAGGAGATGACAAAGAAAATGAGGAAGAGGAAGAGGAGGAGGAGGAAGTCGAGGGCAAAGGAAAAGAAAAGGACAAAAAGGGGAAAGATAAGGAAAAGGATAAGAAGGAAGACAAGAAGAAAAAGAAAGATAAGAAAGGCAAAGATGAAAATGATAATACAGAGAAAGGCACTGCCAAAAAGGTTTGTATACTGCATGGTCTTAGTGTTTGTTTTTGGTTTTTGGTTTCGTTTGTTTTTTAAGCTTTTATTTGGGTCTTTTGGGGAGAGGTGGGTAAGGGAGTTTGTCTTTATTTTGTTTTCTTTTATTCATCCATTTTCTGGCATAGTATATTCTTTGGGGTTTTCATTGTATGCATGGGGATTTTTTAGGGTTTCATTTGAGTTTTTTGGTTGTTTTTTTATTAATTTGGGAGTGGGGGAGGATGGCAGGATGCTGGTGTGAGATTAAATTCCATACCTGTATTATTTTAAAGGCCTTTAGAAACTGTACCTTTTCCTTCTTTTTATGATGGGCTTGCAATGGATAATCATAACATTATAGGCTTACTGATCATTTACTGTTAATGGTAAGTTATTCTTAGTATTGTTTTCAATGGATTTATCATTCTTAAGTCAACTTTTGATTATCTAGTGCATTTAGCAAGCTCACATTTGCAGTATTGTCAAATCTCACGCATTTTTAAAGTATATCCCTCTAAAAGCTCTCATCAGGGGTTGGCAGTCTTTGAAATTCTATTTTCATTTTCAATTATCATACTTTGTTGAGCATGTGTAAGCATGTTGACATGAGCCTGGTTTCTGCAATCATTGCAAATTGTTTCAGTTTTTATCCTCTCCCAAGCCTGATGGGAATTTTGGTCCAGCAGTCCGAGAATTATTCATCTCTCATCAGCCCTAAAAATTCTGTCTTAAGTCTTATGATCAGAAAATGAATTCAGTGTTGGTTATTTCAAGAGAGGATGACTTAGAAATTTGTTTACCCCTATTCAAATTTCAAAAACCTTCATATGAATTTGAATTTACAATTGCATGTTTTAGCCTTTTCTTTAAGGTCAGTGTATTGATAAATTTTTGTGTCTGAGTTCACCCTTTTCATCAGTCCTGTCAACTAGGACCATTCTTTGAACATTTTCATTGATCAATCCATCTTGGTCATTTCTCTGTTGCTTTCACTGATCAATCCATCTTGTGTCATGATTTGTCTGTCGCTTTCATTGATCCGTCCATCTTGTGTCATGATTTCTCTGTTGACTTGTCAATTTAATCTGTCATCTTATTGAGTGATGGGCATTGTAAATGGCTTGCCTCTGTGTTTGCTTATCATGCCAGATAGGGAAGCTCTTGTTGTGCATGGAGCAAGTTAAGGTGGATGATTTGGATTCATCTCAATGTTTTGTTTTGTTTTTGTTTGTTTATTTGTTTTGGTATGTTTTGGGTTTTTTCAGGAGGATTTGGGGGAGGGGGCGTTGGTTGAAAGCATTGTTGTTGGGTTTTTTCAATTAATCAATTAATCGTCAATCCTTCTATTATCCTTCTATTATGATGATTTCTTTTGGGATTGTTCAGTCATCTGTCCAGTCTACATTACACTTTTTGTTTTTATTTGCCAGTCTCGTACCTGCACCATTTTGTGATCAGATCCCTGGACATCACTTGTCAAGAGATGGTCTACATGTCTTCAGGTTTTGGATGGCCACACCCAGTGACCTTAAGCCCCATGCAAGAGGTGTTCTTTCTATTTCTTTTTTGTGTAAGGTTTTATCAAGATGTCGTGGGCAGCAAATTGAAAGGAATGTTCATTGATTGGAAGTCAACATGTGGTTAAATGGGCCTGGTAGGGAAATAGGATCCTTGTTGACTAATATGAATACACCTATGCATAGATTGAGTACATTCCCAACTGTGTGAGTTGGGTAGTTTTTGCATTCATTATAATACATCATAACTGAGAAAGGAATGTTACTTTAAGTTGATTTCTCATTCTTCTTGGCCTTAAAATATAATTTACCATTCCATAAGATTTACATCATTTATATTTAAATGCTTTGTAAATTATCCAGTCTTGTGCCTTTTTAAATTTTAAAGCAAAAATTCTTGGCTTTAGAATGATTAACAAAAGAAAAAAAACATCAACAAAGCAATCTGATAATTTTATCTGTAGCTTTAACTCTCTTCTGATTTCATTTTTTTTTGTTTCATTTTACGTGAAAATCGTGGAATAAGAATGCACTTTGAAATTGCTGGGAAGAATCATTTTTAAATGATTCTGTTCTATGATAGGCATTTAAATGGTGTTTAATTAATGCAAGTTTTCTTCAAATTTAAAGTTGGGTTTTTTTAAACAGTGTGCCATGTGGTGCTGTCGTCTCAAACTCAAAGTTTAAGAAATTTAACTCTTTTTTAAAGTGTCATTTGGTTTTGATTTTAGTAGTTGCTTGATTTGTGCCTCTTAACATTTATTCACGCTTATTGAGAAGTATATTTATTCAATATTGATATGTATTTCCAGCACCCTACGTCAAATGGTGTTAAATATAATATATCATTTTTAATCTTCTAAACAAGTAGTTTATATTTCTTCATACACCCACAGAAAAAGCGATCTGCTTTTAGAGATATTTTGGATTTATGGTTTGTGTAGCGGATCAAATATTCCTCATTTTCTTTAAGGGGCAAAAATATAGTTGTCTTAGCATGATTCAGTGTAAAAAAAAAAGGAACAAAAAAAAATGCAATCAATGGTACATGAATTGCAATGATAATAAGTAATAATGATAAGAATTATAATAATAATATAATAATAATGATAATAATAACAATAATTTTTGTTATTAGTATTATTATAATAGTGCTAATCATAGTAATAATCTTCATCATAATGATAGCTATAGCAATATTATGATAACAATCATATTAATAATTATAATAGTATTATTACTGTCATTATTACTATTCTTATTTCCATTCTTTTATTTATATATGTAGGTACATATAGACCTATTTTATGATTATAGATTATGTACAGTTTAATTTTTCAGGATGTGATATTGAGGAAAAACCACTCACCTATTCTCAAAATCCATTGTAACTATTTGTTGTTTTTTAAGGCCTGAATATCTACAAGTTCTACATGTATATATAGTATTTATGCAAGGCATGTTGAAATATGTTAATACTTACACAACCAGTGAGGAGGAATCATACATATCGTCTGTGTCGTTCTATATATGTATATATATACAAAATTTTAAGATTTTCACTTTTTCACACAAAAGAACTTTATTGAAAGTCACTCGTCTCAATGTTATCAATATGGTAAATAAAATTGGGGGAAAGAAATACACAAATCGCAATTTTATTTTTTATGAAAAAGATATGAGTGACTGAAAAAGGGAAAATCCTAAAATTTGTGGTAAGGTTATACTTTTATTGAACGACACGGACAGTAGTTGTTTTTTTTTTTTTTTTTTTTTTTTTTTTTTTTTTTTTTTCCATTCATTATGTCTTACATATCATGTGTATATAATTCACATCAAATATTTATTATTACTATTATTATTGTTGTTGTTGTTGTTGTTATTCATCAAATAATTCATCATGAGGTTTATTGTAGATAATATTTCCTGTCAAGCCATCCTCATAATAATAATGATAATATGTATAATTATTTTTTTTCCATCTTCAACCTTCATCTCTCCTGCATCTTTTCTTTGTTGTTATAAGGCTTGATATGCATTAAGTGAATCCAGATTACTAGATTGGAATGAAGGATCTTGATATAATGACAACGGGTGTGTTCTGTACTTGGCAATAGTGTGATGGCAACTTTTTCTTTCATTGTTTTTTTTTCTTGAAAATAATAGATCACTTTGACAGAGATTTTGTTTTACAAGTTTTAGAGCCTTGAAGGCCACAGAATTTTGTGTAAAGGAATTTTTTTTTTTTTTTTTTTTTTTGTGATAATGGGATCTACACCCTATCATATCCATACAGTTGTTTAAAGAAAAAGGCTTTCTCTGGGCTTTGTGGTATCAAATATCTTTGTCATCTCATTAGTATCTTTTGACAACTTTTACATTATAGGTAAATATGATGAAAAAGTTATGCTTAAATAGGGTACGAGAATACACTTTGAGGACAACTGAGGTTTTCCTGAATTGATACGTTTTTCAACTTATTCATCGGATTGGTCTCCTCAGTGTAACTTTTTCTACCCATTGTGTTTTATTATTCACCAAATTTAATCACACCTAAGATGGCTGCAAATTTTTTCAAAATTCCAAGAAATGTTTGAATGGTGGGTCCTGAAAAGGTCTCAGAATTAAGATAATATATATTCCTCCCTGAAATTTGTTAAAATTACTACTTTTTGATTTTCACTTTTACCAGTTTACATAAATTTAAATTTTGATGTTATGTACAATGTTACTGTACTGAAATCTGGCTGTTTATTGAGATATTTCACACAGTTAAAACTATGCTCATGCAAAATTTCATTTCAATTACTTTACTGTATTTTTTGTGAATTGAAGCCATCAACCAAATTATAGTTCAACTTTTGTATTTTTATGAAGTTAAGCCACCAAAGCCCTTTTAAGAGAGCATTGATCTAAGAAAATGTCCTCAGTCATGATCTTGTATTTTTATGTTTAAACATTCATGAGATAAATTTGCATAAATTCAAGACTGATGCATGGATTATGTTAATATTTTTAGAGGAGAATGAACTGTAGCCTGTTACAATAGGCAAGAGAAGATACACTGCATTGTATGTTTGAAAGGTACTCTCTGCTCAATACAAGCTCAAATATGATTCTTGCCTTGTGTGTTGTGATATGACAACTTTAAAATAAGTTTCTATCTTGCAAAGCATTAAAGCAGCCAGTGTTTCAAATGCATTGCATTGTGTCAGTTATTTAGACATGTCTATTTTATTCATTGTCTGATATCACGCCCTCCTTGTAATACATTTACATTTTTTTTAATGTAAGATCTTCCTTGTCATCTTAATGTAATTGGATCGCATTGTATTGCATACACTTTAAGGTTGGTACAATGAATTTGTTTTATTTGTTTTTTAGTCATTGCAAGATTTGTCAAAATAATTATTTACTTTCCTCAGCAAAAAAAGGACAGTTTATTGAAGTCTTTTATTTATTTTTTATTGTAAACTCTTATTGACCTAGTTTTAAACTTAAAACTCTCTTTATTCTCGGAATAGGACTTATTGAAATGTTTGCGAGTATGAATTTTTCAAAATCTAAGTTTTGTTATTGTTCATGCTATATTTTTTAATTTGCTTTTGATATTTTATTTTCTTTTCCTCACAAATGCAAAATATGTATTTCTGTGCATTTGTTTGAGGGTTTTTGTTTTTATTTGGGTTTGGGGTTTTTTCCTCGGGGGGGGGGGGGGGATTTTAATCTTCAGTTGCATTTTCTCATATCCATTGTAACATGTATTTTAAGGTCAGGCATGGCTTCTGTGTGTTTAGCTACAACTTCTCTTGCTCTTTCTATTGAATTTTTTTTTCAATCCTACTTCACTTGTCTTTTGCTCTTAGCTTCTATCTTACTGTACACCCCTTGTGATCATTCAGGTTTGCTTGAGTGAATTTCAAGCCATTTGAATGGTTTAACAGAATAACAAAGGGTGAATGCGTTGTATAAAAAATTAATGCTGTGAGAGTAGCTTTGAGAAATGATGAAGTAATGCTAGATCTATAAAGTGCTTAAGGGACGCCGGCATGTAAAGCCTTAAAGCATACATAGCCCCTACCCCTAATTTAAGGGGTTGGCTTAACAAAGAAAAAATTCAAATCCAGTATTTAGGTACAGTGGACATGGTGTATTTGTAAGCCATAGGCAAGATTTGCTTGGCAGTTGCACAACTCGGTTGAGTTCGGTCATAGTCATTGAAATAGACTGATTCGTTATTTAAGTTGTAAATAAGAAGGAAATAAAGACACTGGGCAAGAAAATGTATTCGTTACAGCTGTCTATTTGTTATTGCATATTCGCTACAAGCGTAAAAATTTTATAGACACGAGGAAAAAAAGTGGGGTAAAGAAATTGGTTCTTTATTTCCATCAATTCATTGTGTGCTCCACTGTACAGTAGAACCTCGGTATAACATACTCCCTTCGGACCGAGAAATTAGTACGTTGTAGCCGTGGTTTCAAAGGGAAATCATCCAATCGGTGCTTTTGGCAAACCGGTGTTAGCTCCCCTTATCCCAAACACAAACAACGTGTACCATTGTGAATGGGGCCTGCGGTGGCGGTTTGCCTTAGCCTTGATTGATTTCTGGTTTGTTTGTTTTTTTTGGGGGGGGGGTTCATTTTTTATTAATTTGTTATACATTGTACAAGTAATTTTAATTCAAACATTTAGACAAACCAACATTACGGACATACGACATATATATATTATATTATTATGTACATGAAGTTGAAATCAAACAAAGAAATGTGTAAAAAGAATATATAAAATATGCAAACAAAATAAATTGTGGATTGGGGACTGAAGGGGGAATAGATCTAAGCGAGAGGGGTTTCATTTGGGGAAAAAGTCGCTGATTTTTGTATGTTTTGTGGCTGTGACTGTTGTGAGCTGATCCAGTTTGTTAACACAATCTAGCATTGTCTCCACATTTGGTCAAGCTATTACGTAGAGTCTCACTTGCTCTAACATTTGTTGAAATTCCTGCCTTGTTGGAATAAGCTGCTCTTTGTCATTTTCACCTTCCCCATCATCGCAGTCGTCATCATTTCTTCCCTTTGTTAAAAGTGCTATTTCCTGCACAGTCAAAAGGCCACTTGTTTCCACGTGATCATCTATGGTTGAAAACTCCTCAAGGGACGTTTGGAAATGTGTTTTGCCGATAATCCTCAATGGCTTCCAATTCACAATCGTTGCCACGTGCAGGTGTTGTAGTTGTAGTCGTCGGTTCTTGAACATTGACATTGAAGCCACAATGCTTAAAAACAGTTAGCAATTGTTTCAGGTGTCACTTTTTCCCATGCAGCAGAAATGTTAACGAGAGCATCGAGGACTTTCAAATGCTTCTTTGCGTCATTGCCGCTTTTCAAGTCGTTAATTATGCGTCTCAGAATTTTTGAATCACGCCCCGATCCATAGGTTGCAGCTTCCCGGTGGTGTTGCGTGGGAGGTAGACGGCCTCACATGACTCAAATCCAAGTCTTTCGGGTGAGCTGGGTAATTGTCCAGAATGAGAACAATTTTTCTTTCCTCTTTCTTGACTTTTTTGTTGATGTCTTCTGCCCACTCTCTGAAAATTTCTCCTGTCATCCAAGCTTTTGAATTTGCCTTGTATGTGCATGGCAGAGTTTGAATGTTTTTGAAACAACGCAGTTTCTGAGATTTTCCTATGCACAGGAGAGGAAGTTTTTCTCCTGTCATGCTAGCACACACGAGTGCCATATTGTGGTCCTTCGACTGTTTTCCTCCACTGCACTTTTTCCCTTTGAAATCCAGAGTCTTGTTGGGTAAAAGTTTGTAGAAAAGACCGGTCTCGTCGGTGTTGAAAATATTTTCAGGCGAATATTGACTGAGAAGATGGGTTAATGATTGGCCTGTCCATTTCTCGCACATCTCTGGAGTCACATCTTTTTCCCCCCCACTTACACACTGGAATGTGATATTGTGGTGAGTCTAGAAACGGTCAAGGAAACCGGTTGATGCTGTGAAGTCGCTGATACCTAGTTCAGTGGCTAGATCGGACGCTTTTTCCTGTAACAGAGGGCCAGATATAGCCTGCAGATTGCATTTGTTTGAACCACATCAGAAGAGCTTCATCAAGGTCTGCATGAGTTGCTCCTTTCAATCTTTTCGATGCTGGTGCAAACAGACCATGGTTTGATGCTGATTCAAGTTTTCCTCGATTTGACCAGATCATACTAACAGTTGTTTTGGGTAGAGCCATTTGCCTAGCAATATCGGCTTGCTTTCGTCTACCTTTGATTTTAGAAATGATTGTCATTTTCTCTTGGAGAGATAAGGCTTTTCTTTTTGATGCCATGATTATGGTGAAGTCAAAGAAAATGATTACAATTAAAAATCAACAATGATGAGAAAACAAAGTCATTCAAATAAGAATCGCTGATATAGTGTGTGCACAAGTACACACGGTGATCAGAGAAGAAAGAATGACAGTGAAAGTACTGAAAGTGAAATGAAAGTCTGTTGCTGTTCATGAGTAGGCCTACTACATCATGTTTGTTAGTATTGCATAACGCTTACTACACAAAGCCTCTCCTAAAATACATTTAATTGGTTGGAGGAAACCAACTTTCATTAAATTGGGTGGAGTAAACCAATCAATGCTTAGCATTATCTCCACCCCCTGTGTCTTAGCCTCCGGTATTATGTAAGGGACAATAAATTTTGCTCCATGACCAACAACATGATTTGACCAGGGAAGTGTAGGACGGAGTAGGAGAACCTTTTGATCAATAGAGATGTGACTGCGAATACCGCCTCGCCGCCGCCAAGGGCAACAAATACCCAGTAACAGAAATTCCAGAGAAAGTGGGTGTGATTGGGGGGAAGAGGGGAGGTGGATGACACGAAGAACAGGATGCATGGTGGTGCTATTGATGGTCACAACGGAAGAAAAGGACTGCCAGTAGGCCTTTCGTTTTACAGTGAAGGTTAAAGGTAAAGCTTCGTGGTGAGATCAAGAAACAGTAAGCCCTACCGAGCCTACGCATCAGAATGACGGTAACGCCATTCCTCGGAAGACAGGGGAAACGTCCAGGCAAGGTGTGAACATCTGGTCGGTCCAGCTTTACGGGGGGGGGGGGGGGGGGGGGGGGTTTTTT
>JBCJKF010299757.1:0-14519 GCA_039654545.1 Plocamopherus ceylonicus | reverse complement strand
TAGTACCCGATTTTTCCTGTCTTTACCATTACTAAGGAAAGTACGTTAATATAAATGCCCTTGATCCACGGCCTGCTTAAGTTAAACTTTATAGCTACATGTACTACAGTAACAGGTATACATCCCTGAAGTGGTTGTTCCCTTCATGAAATGCATTACACTTACTAACAGTTGTATTGTATATAAATCTACATGTATACAGTGGAGTCCGCTTAAGATAAACTGTTTGGTGACCGATCCAGCAGTGTATCTTAAGCGAGGTTTATCTTAACTATTTAAATAAAAATTAACGCTAAAAATCACACAAACACACACACACACTACGTAGGCTGCCTTCAGCTGGGGTATTGGCTTAGCGTATTAAGAGGTCAAAACACAGTACAAAAATCGGCAATAGGCCTACAATTACAATAATATACAGTTTGGCTCCTAATACTCCTATCGCAGAGCATGAAGTGCACAACCACGTTACGGATGTATGCCTGTAGTACACTTGTGTTGCTGTCAATTTATCTTAAGCGGACCACGGGTTGAGGACGTTTAGTTTATTATAGTATAGATTATATTAACCATATTTTCCTTAGTAATGGTAAAGAGAGAAAAGATTGTGTCCAATGAAAAGTTTATATTAACCGAAAATTTATTTTAAGCGGAATCCACTGTATTTTCATATTGGGTTATGACCACTAAAGATGCCAAGCCAACATACCGGCTGAAGACTGAAGGCTACACTACACAAGGTGTGCCTGTGTGTATGTCTGTGTGTGTGTGTGTGTGATTTTAAGCTTTAATTTTCCCTGAAATGGGTTAAGAAAAACCTTGCTTAAAAATAACTGCTAGATCAGTCCTCAGTTTATCTTATGCAAATTCCACTGTACACCCTTTAGGGTTTTTTTTTCCCTTGCCATCCAATGCTTTCACCTATTGCTTGTATTGTATCACATATTTCTTCTGCTCCTAGTTTGAATCAGTTTGATGAATATGTGCTGCACTGTAAATTTACATACCATACTGTAATATTTTCTCTTTGGCATAACCTATTATGGTGGTTTGTGGTGACTTAGATCATCCATGGACAGAATAATTATATATAATCCTGAAGAAGGCTCAAGAGATTATTAGCCCTGATGTTTCCCCATTGTACAACGTATTTTAGAGATATTTTTAGCACCCTTGTGCCAAAGAAGGCACAAATGATTATGTTGGACATCAAACCCCACTCCATGTTTTAAGTCGAAAGTCGAAAATGAGGGATCAGTGGTACATGTACATAAAAAGGCAAGAACCAAGCCTTATAAAAATTCCTTTGTACCATTGTCGATAGCCTGAGGATTGGTGTTATAAAACTATAATAAGAGGTCATTATTGCATGAAGTGCCATTTAAAATAATAAGATAAGATACATCATGTACTTCTGGGGGAGATTTTGCCTGGCATCCAATAACATTTTCCGCCTCACACTTTTCTTGCTATTTTTGAGTGCTTTATAATTTATGCTACCCTTACCTGGCAAAAATCATTAACATGTCATGTAGTGGGCAACGGGGGAGGGGGGGGGGGGGGTGGGATCGGGCAGAAAGTTAAAGTAAAAGTATGAAGAGAACCGGATGTACAGTAAAACTTGGTTATAAAAACTTGTATTTGTAATGAAAAAGCTCCATCCAAGCAAAAAGTCATTATTCCAGAGCTCCCATTATTCCCAATCTCAAAGGGAAACAATCAAATTATCATACTAAGACTTAGTTTAGCAAGAGGCAGTGGTGTAGACCTAAGTGGGCCTATTGACACACACATACCTTGTCTTGTCTTGCTCTAAGGCTTTATTGTGATACATTGTATGCCTTCGGATAAATGTGTGTAGTGTTAGATGAGAATTGTGAATTTTAATATCAGTAAATCATTTTCGCATTCTCATTATTCCCGGTCTTTGGGTCGTTTGATGTTTTCCAATAGGCAAATGATAAGAAATATGCGGGGACTGTGTTTGGTACAACGAGCACATCTTTTATATGAAACACAATGAACAAAACCACGGGTCAAAATTACAAAATGCACAAAGATGGTTTAATGAGAATTACTGATTTCTGAATGCTCAGGATATGATAATACAAGTAATAATTATAATTATCAATATAATATAATATATTGTTAAGAATCGGGATAAGGGTGCAAGTTGTAAGAAAAAACAAAACAAGGTAGAATAGATCTAGTGGTAATGCAAAATAAATCAGTACATGCAATAGTGATCAAGATCCAGGCATCAGGTGTAACCTTTATTTTCGTCTTCATGAAATTTTTTTTCCACAAATTTTAAAAACAAAAGTATGCAAAGAATTATGTTGATGTGCCTAATTAATTAAATTCATATGTTGATCCAGTTACGTGTTGTTTTTTGTTTTGTTTTTTGTTTTCTAATTAATTAATATTACATTATTATTATTATTATAATTATATATTTAGACCAGTCACTACTAATTATATGCTATGACCACAAATTGAACATATGAAGCTCACCGAAACAAATATTGCACATATTATGTTTTTACATGCCCTAAATTCATGCAAGCTTAAAAATAGAGGACATTTTTACATTTAGCTCACTGATACAAAATTGGAATACATCTTAGCTCTACACAACACTATAATGGTGATAATGATAAATTAATGTAATAATGACAATCTTGCACACCTTATACGATTTAGAGAGGTCCAGATCAAATCAGAGAGAAAGAGCATAAACTTAATATTGAGAGGTTCAAAACAAACCAGAGAGACAAAATACAGATAACAGAGGTCTAAAACAAAACCAAGGACAGATAAAAGATTATACTGAAAATTTCAACCAGATGAGTCTCTTTGAATTCCTAGAAAAACAAAACCTCATTAGTTAGTCATTGAAATATTTGTGTTTTAAAAGATGGGAAATAATGAACAGCTTGCAAAAATATTTGGAATATTTACTGTACAGAAAAAAAGCACAAGAAGAAATCAGATACATAGAGATATTTCCTGTGTCTTCAATTCATAGTGCAATATAGGCCTGGCCAATGGTAAAGTGCTTTTTTATTTTTTTCCTTATTGACAACTGTAATGAGGAAGAGAAAAACTTATTTGTATTTTAGTATGTAGTAAGAGCAGACAATTTTTCTAAAGGCTTGAGTATTTTCATCTGATTTATGCATGAGTGTGATTATGAGAATTAAAAAAAAAAAAAAAAAAAAAGAAAGAAATTCTTCGCTTAATTTTGATCATTGCTCCAACTGAATTGCTCTGTGAAATGTAGGCCTATTCCTGAAATGAGCCCCTCTCTTTTTATTTATATAACTGCATTTCTTCTAAATTAATGCTCACTTTAATTTGACCCTCTCCTTGTACGCATTACTCATCAATACATAAATATGAGGTGGTCAAATAAAATGTTAAAGTTACAAAAAAAATAAATAAAAATGAAACATCAAAGTTTGTGTTTCAATTAAAACATTTCATTGGCATAAACATTTGCTAAGTTTCTTGGCACAAGAAAATTCAAAGCAATGAAAAAAGAATCCCAAATAATCCCCCTCAAAAAAGAAACAAAAAAAAAAAAAGCAACAAACAAACAAAAAAATATCAAAACTTTAGGAAACAAAGGCAAACACAAGCCAAAAAAAATGAAACAGGTAAGTCCCATTGATTTGAAAGTAGAGGGCCTTTAAGGCCAACATACAAACCCCACTAACAAACACAGAGAAAATGCAAATTATCAAAAGTTTTAACAGTTAAATTAAATACAAATACAAAGGTCTAGTTTGTACATAAAGAACAAAAGCCTGCTGTAGCATGAGTAGAAAGCATTTTGCTGAGAGTCAATGATACAAAGTGCAGTGACAATACTGACATAGAATACAGTCTTGACTGGTTGACATCGATGGTGATGATTAAAAATGAATGACAGACACAATACTCCTTATAAAGAACTAAAATGATGTACATACATAAATAAAGATTACATGTCATAAGGCAATCAAAATTAAATTTTACAAAGATTAAAGATAATGGTAAGGAAAGGCATGGAAATGTACTTCCACTTCCACAAACTTTAAAGAAGTCAAAGTCATTCATTTGGTTGACACAGTGAGTGAGGGAGCTGCTAGGGAGAGTAATGTATACGGTAACGAAATAAATGAGAAAAGAATATGGCAAGAATGTGAATGGTTATGAGTTTATGGGTCAAAGTGTCAAATGCCTAGGGAAAAGGAGACATATTTTTTTCTTTCCAAAAAACACACAAAAAAAACCAAAAAAACTTTGGACTGTAAACCAAATCTGTAGCCTACCGCCTGTCTTTCTCAAATTTACAAAAACGGCAAATGCTGGCCAATAGAACTATTAGAACATTCACGCTGTGCCAGTGAATCAAATGAGGAGGAGGAACTATCATTTATCAACTATCAGAAACAAGTGCTGACTCCCCTGCTGCACACCAGTCATGAAGTAAGAAAATTGTGATGGTGAGAACTATAACACCAACTTTGACAATAAAAAATTGAAGGGAAGCCACACTCATGAAAACAGAGAGAAAGAGACAAAACAAGCTATTATTCCTCTATGTACAAGCATGCAAGCTGAAGAACAACATTTGCGAAAAGGAGAGACAAACACTTTTACGTATTCAGGGGTAGTACTGTAATACATGTAATCAAGAATGAATAGCCTTTACCTATGCAAGAATTTTTTTTTTTTTTCTCTTTTTGGCATGATGTTCTCATTTCCATCTAGTAAAGTTTTTCAGATTTCACTTTAGCATTGACTTCATCCATGAAAATAATTCGATTAGGAAAAGAGGAAGAACAATCTTCAGCAAACTTGGCACTTGCATTCTGTAGAGGACTAACGACATTAAAATGCAAAAGAAAAAAATTCAAGAAAGAAAACCAAAGGATGAGGAAAATGCAAAGAAAAAACATCCCACTACCACCCTCTGGAGAAACATGCTTGTGGCTGGTCAGAATTAACTTCTTTTTGACACTGGATAATTTTCCAGGAAAGCGGACGACTTCTCAACATTCAAAAGAAATTGGAATTGAATCATTCCGCAGTCAACAGATCTCGTACAATGCTGCAGAAGTGTTAAGTATTGTGAATGATTTCGAGCTAATTCAATGTAAAAGAAAACAAAACCTGAAAAACGAATTGTTTAAGTCAACCAATTGCTCATCATAATCATATGCAGAGAATACAAAATCAGACGCATGAAAGTGCATCATGTATACATAATATAATAATGATAATGACAATAATATACAAGTAAAATAATTTCATCGCCCATGTATTCACAGTAAGTCAATATACAGCCAGTACTAGAAATCATTCACTCCAGTCATGAAATAAAAAAAATGGGTTACACTTGCACTCAGTCATATCAAAGTTAAAGTAAAAACTAACACAGAATAGAAGTCATTGGATAAATGCAAGCTTTATAAAAGGATGCGCTGCCTAAACACATGCGTAAATCTGCTGACAGACACATAATTACTGTGCATAATCGCATGGCAGTGTGTTTTTCACTCGAAAGAAAGTCGTTCATTCAACCCGCCCACATCTAATCTCTACTCCAAAAAATCAGAACCGAAAATCTTAAAAGGCGTGCACTAACACATTTCCATTTGGTGTTTTGTTTTGGGCTTATTTTTTGCTTAGGTCCATTCGACTTGAATCACAGACTCAGGCGTCGTCAATTACACCTACGTGCAGGAGCTACCAGGATTAAATTGGCTCCGTCATCATCTGCTGGGCCAACCACTTCCAATGCTTGCCTTCATGGAGTCCTGATGCCCTTCTAGCAGGACTTTCCTTTCAATCCTGTCACTGTCAACGCTCTCGGTGTGGTCAAAGCAATTCAATTTCTTTTCTTTTTTTCCTTTTCTTTTTGTGAGGTTAGAGTTTTTGTTCTCTTTGGAAAAACTGCCAAGTAAAAGAACACTCCAAAATTCAATCCCAAAAACCCTCGAATCATCCATCCCCTTCATGAGTACTAGGACCATGAGCCATGGAAAAAAAAAAAAAAGGTAGTTAGCAAAAGCAACAATAAGGAGAGAAACCTGAGAAAAATCTTAGCAAACTTGGCCAATTGTAATTAATTAATCCTTGTACTTGTAATAAATACTTGTATGAAGATGACAAATTGCAAAAGGAGAAGACCACAAACGACGTTACAATTATGATGACCAACGCGAATAACGTTTTTTAAAAAAGAATCTTTCGAACACTCACATCCACGCATGCATACAAACATCCACAAACGCACGCACAGACTCGGGATTTGGAAGATGTGAGGTTTGGTAAGAAGATGGTGTGAGCTTGCTTTGCTTGATTCCAACAACTATGGCCCCCTTGACATTCGGTACACTCCTAGCGTCTGGATGAGTTAGAACAGTCTCTTCTTGTCTTTTTTCCTGGTGAGAAAAACAGACAAAACATTAATTTTGAACAAGATCGACAAATGCACAGTATGCTACTTGGTATTGTAACAACATTCATAAAAATTACATAAAATAAAAAAATATAAATTTTCACTGGAAGACATGAGACGAGTCATGTTACTTTCACTAAACATCTTTGTATAAAAAATTTTAAAAACTCACTTAAATACACTGATTCTTAAATTTACGGAAATCCAAATCAATCTAAGGATAAGACACGTGATAATACAATTCATCGACCTGCATCCCTCAGTTCCCAAAACGGCATACTTAAGGGATGAAGAAATTTATCGTCAAGCGGCTACCTTTTTGGCCTAAGTCAGACTTAGGCCAAAATGCAACTGACACACCGTTTGAATCGTTATACCACCAGCTATTATAATTTATTGACTTTGATAAAATCCGCCAACACATTTTCCTACAAATCCCAAAATTACATTTTGGCCTAACTATGTTTTCTTGCAACCATGATACAGTTTTCCTTGATTATCTCAAAACAAGCAAAAATTACTTAGGCCAAAAAGGTAGCCACTTAACGTTATACAGCAGTCTTACATTCCAACTGCCAATACATTCAAACGACAGCAATGTGCTCTTGGTTCGAGAGAAAAAAAAAAAATGAAAGGCGAGCCATGTTTTTTAGCATGGAAATCGTCATCTTTCTAATTAAGCTTGGTTTCAGATCAGTAAAAGTTTAGGGAGAGGTTTGCTTTTCACTATTCACATCATCTTTGATGAATTATTTCATGTTCATACCTGAATTATTTGAGAATAATTTATCAAGAAATAAAGGCAAAAGACACTCAGCTGACCAGCCATGTACTTTCCTCGATGAGGAAATCATTAAGAATTATTTCACTCTTAATAATTTCAAAGGATTTGTCTAATTTCTGAGGGATGAATAATATACTTATGTATTCCCCTTCAATTCATTTTTCATTCAATCTATCAAGACTCGCAAAATATCCTAATCGTATATTATAAAATACTATGCAGGGCAATAAAACCCACAACAAACTGGAGGGTTTATTTGAATATCTATTATCTACCAATGTTTCCTTTTGTGAGTGCCAGGAGGGCTGAAGCATGGGGAAAACATAGTGACGGCATAAGGTAAAAAAAAAAATAGAAGAAATAAAAAAGTAAAACAACTGATTTAAACAAAAGAGACGGATCAACGACCTCATGTCTAGAGTGACAGTCATGCAAGTGACATCCTGACAATGCCCACACATGCTTCCTGTAAGATCAACGGACATTTCAGGACATATTCAACATGAACCAAAACTCTAATTAAAAGCATGTTTGAAACAAAATCTTCTTGAGTTTGAAACCAAAACAGAAAATAAAAACAAACAAGACATGGAAATATGACCCAAACATTAATACCCATGCAACATGATAAGTCTGGCTTCTATAAGTCCACAAGCCATAGAACTTTAACATGATGTGTGACAAAACAAAAAGGTCACATTAAACTCTACAATGTCAGTTCTTTAGAAAAATGTTCAATACAATAATATAATACAATTAAAGCTCACTTATTCAAAGTAAAACTAATAAAAGCAAACAAGTGAAAAAAAAAACAAAAACAAAAAAGAAAGAAAGAAATAATTATAAGGCACAACTTCTTTAGTGACCATGAAGTTAAACTTGTATAACTTCTGGTACTTCACAATGGAGAAAGACACTACATCATATGAATAAATACCAAAGACTGAAAAAAAAACAAAACAAAACAAAAGAGTCACAGGCAACAAAAGGAGACAGAGAAAAAAACAAAACAAAACTGAGATGCACTCTTCCATAACTAAAAGACAGAATTTTCTTGCACAAGATTCATCAGTCCAACCAACACCAACGTGCTTGGGTTTTTATGTGTTTGTCTCCTTTACAAAAACAATCCCTCCTTCAAGCTCTTGATACAAGGCCTTGAAACTGAAACCTTATATGGCCAAATGCCCCACATGGTAACACAGCATGATTAGTATGCAATGTGACTTTGCGTACCGTACATAGTCAAATCTTACGCTGGGCTTTGGGTCAAGTCCACCAAGCCCTTTGCTGGCTATCTACGTGGATACAGCAATACCACGTACACAGCAATGTCAACCTCGTATATAAATCTCGCTGGGATGTATGTGAGTCATTTGACGCAAGTGTGTCATCAAAGGTTAATGCAACTCTGAACACAGCAATAACAGAATGCAACACCATTTCAATAGAACAGTCATTGTTATTGAAAAGACAAAGAATACATAGCCCTTTAAATGTTCTGATTACCACAAATCGAACATATTTAATTGATGGGTGGGTAAGGGTCATTCCCTAGTTTCAAACATACATCATTTAAATATAAGGTAGATCAAGACATTCTTGGGCAAACAGAAATTCTTAAAATTTAATAAGTTTTGAAAGAACTTTTTTTTTCAGTAAAAGTTAATAAAGCACAACTTATACTTTTTTTTTTTAAAGTTTGATGGAGAGAAAAAAGGAAAAATGGAAAGAGAAATTTAAAGGTTTTACAAATGCCTTAGGCTGATGATGTCTACTTCAGCCTAAGAACTAAAATATTTCCTTGTGATTTGAATCTGCTGATGTCAAATGAGACTTACTTGATTTCTATATTTTTTATTCATAGGGATAGAAAAAGAAAAAAAAAATTTAACTGACAAAACTGACAAAAAAAACCACAAACATACAAAAAACAAATAGCTAAACAAAGACTGTAACTGAATTTATCATGACCTGTAATAAATATTTACATATTTTACGGGAGCTTAAGAATGGATACAAGAATGGGACAAAAGCCACTCCAATCAAAAATGCAAACATGATTCTATTCCTTTACATCTGAAAACATGGCAGGCTGGGTACATTAGAAAGCAAATTCCCAGTGTCAGTGTGTGTGAGACCTTGCAAAAACACTCATGAAACCCAAACACAAAATAACAAAGGAAAAACTCACTTAACAAAAAGTCATAAAGCATGACAAAGCAGTGGGAAGAAAGTCATAAAGCATGACAAAGCAGTGGGAAGCAAGGGGCAGTGTGGGTGCTGAGTATATAATATACATGTATATATAAATACATATATAACACAGGCCTATATAAAAAAAAAAATGTTTACATACAAATATGTGTATATATACATATATACATGTATTCAGAAAGCTCTTAAAGTTAGAGGCATTGACTCCTAGAGTTTTGTATTAAGAGGTGTAGCTAGCCGTCTACTTTGCAATCAATTCAGCTGGTGAGTCTATGTATCAAAGTATACTTTGAAGAAAAAAATGTGGTAGATGATATTATTCTACAGAAATGTTATGCAGGCCACATGATATATCTATGCGTAGAATTGGACCAAAAATGTATACAGGTGAAGGGTCAGATTAGCAGACTCAACAAAAACTAAAAGACACAATAACTCGTTCCAATACTATTACATTAAGTATAATTAAGCGTTGGATCTTTGGACGGGGGATTTGAATGATTTTATTCTTGGTACATTTTTATTTCTGCACCTTTCTTTCATCTACACCTTTCTTAGGCAGTGCTTCATGCATAGACATAACCTATACCAATACCTATCGAGTTATAAACTGCTTAATCAAGTTGTCTTACTGAAATTGATGTGCTGTTTTACTGACAGACTCATATAAATAATAATATCAATATTACTAATGTTTTCTTTGTTATTTCTTCTTCTTTAAAAGTTATAATGTTTGTTTCTTATCTTTTTTTTTTTTTTTTTTTCTTTTTTTTTTTTTTTTTGGTACCATCTTTCAATAATATTACCTGGTGAATAGCTTTACCCAAAATTTACCAAGAAATATGCTTTGTGCAAAGCTAAAACACCTTTACTTATAAAATTCTTTTCTTTGTACCGAGTACTGTATAGGAGTTTCTTTAGAAGACAAGTGGGTGGTAACTTTTGTTCTCTGTCTCAAGCCGAAACAAAATGCGACCACAAATAAAAATAAAAAACCCACTAATAACACACACATATAATATAAACAACAAAAAACAAATAACATCTGTCTCATACTATGCCACTCTGGTGCATTTGGCTACTTAACAATTAAAGGTATATTTTAATTTTTATTAAGTAAAACAAAAGTTAATATCTTTGAACAAAATTTGTTCTAGTTATAGTGAACCTTGGGGAAAGCTCTGAAAGCTATTTTCACCCGGTACAGTGCTTTCCCCCAGAGTACAACGGGGGTGGTGAGATAAGTGGGAGAGCAGGTTATAACATGAGTTTTGAATACTAGATTAAAAAAAACAAAACACAAAAAAAACAACAACAAAAAAACAAAAACCAAACAAAATAAAACAGGGTTAAAGAACACAATGATAGAAGTAGGGAGAAGAACCTAGTGTCTATGCAGGGACATCCATTTCTTGCCACTGAAATCAAAGGGGAGACAAGGCCAGCTGTTATGACATTGCTGTTGCATACATTATTATATTACATAAACCACGACTGCTAATTCGTTAATACAAGGTCCTTAAAATTTCTGAGCAACACAAGATATCATATATCAATTTACTGCCATTCAATTCTCCCTAAGTTGATCCCAGGGATAAAAACAAATAAATCAACATTTATCCATGCAAGCGGGGACTTCTGGAGAAACAAAGCAATTCCTTTCTATCAAGCACCACCATCAAAGTCAATCATGTGTTTATTTAAATGAAAGAATGAGAGAAAATGAGCTATTTATTACTGTTTCTGGCCATAAAAAAGTACAATTATATTCATCTGACTTGGAACTCTCTTTAAATTTTGTTTAAGTTTAAGATGGAGTTCTGGTACAAGCCTAAACTATGCAAACAGGCATATTTTCAGATAAATTGCTGACAGATAAAATAGCTATGGATGATGCAGACATAATGATATTATCTACTTTTTCCATATATTATGATATGAAGTTAGGATTGTATTGCAAGTAAAAACTCAACTTGCGTGACACCTTCTTATCGGCAAGCTCAGTACATTCAGTCTCTGCCTCCTTTCATTTCAAAGCAGAGTAGACGCTATTGTCAATGGTTCGAATCCCGATTAAGTTCCTAGCTACCTAGCTTTCTAATTAATCCACCTAGGTCTCAGATTATGTGAACAAAAGTATATTATCAAACAACCATAAACTTTCCTATTTTGATTTTAATGAACAATGAGTTCTTTAAATAAAAATTACATTAGAAAATAAGCCAAGCTTGTTTAAATAAGCCAAGCTTGTTACCAGTTATTTTTATTATAATTATTACTATTATAATTATCATTGATATTATTCAAAACGGGAAAATGTGTAAAAATATTTACTAGGGGTCAGCATTTTCATTTATGCAAAACGGCAAACGCCTTTACCAAAATTGACCAATTGCTGAAGCTCTGGCTAACTTCTTTCTTCCATTTACGCAACCCTCATGCTCATCTTCTGCACTTTCATACCTTGCATGCAAAAACAGACATGATATGAAAACCTTGCTCTCCACCTGCTCGTTAAAGTTGACATCGGACTGAGTGATTTTTGGACAGGATATTAAATTAAAGCTAAAGAGCTTACATTAACCATGCTGACATTGTCAAGAGACAGCAAAGACCTCCTTAGTCACTGTCTTCATTCTGACGGTTATGTATGTAGGCCACAAGAAAATCTTGACCCAAGTTATACAAACACTGGGTCAATGTAAACAAAACGAAGTTTAATAAAGCCTCCACTATAAAGACAATATAAAACAGTAAATTTCCTGGGTATATACCCTTCTTCAGGCAACAAAGAATAATTAAAAGACAATAAAACAAAAGATATTACATTAAAAAGCTAAATCAGAATATATAAAAATGAAAAAAATAAAGAAAAGATCTAGATCAAAACAGAAAATCTTAGCGTGGTGGAAGACTGTAGGCCTAGAAGTCCACAGTCCTCTTGGCTCCACGGAAGAAGAAGGAACTTCGTTTTGTTTACATTCATATTGAGCTCTCCACTGTGGCTTTTCATTATCAAACACTGGGTCAATAGCTTCTACACATTCATGCTCTCTGCACAGGAGACATGCCAACTGGCTAGAGAGCCAGACAGTGATTGAGTTGAGTTCAAGGGTGACAATGGGTGTGATTTTCAGCCAGATCTGTTTCAGGTGTGGTTAAATATGTTTTTCTTTTTTCTTTTTTTTTCCTCCCCACAATCAATCCCTTTAAAAAAAAAAAAACCCTGCCAGAGTAGTGACAGATGATATTTAATTAAAGCATGTTAAATGGTAGCAGCTATCAACAAGGATAGCGCAGGGGTTGTGAGTGATTATAATAAACCGAGAGGGGATGGGAGAGTGAAAAATGGAGAGATAGAGAGAACAAAGGGCCTACCTATGGGCTTTTGGACTGGCCTTAGGACTCCTTAGAGAAAGAATTTAAAATGTAAAAAAAATGAAAGCTTTCTTCTTGCACATCCCTTACAATGGGCAAGCATTTGACATCGCACCATGGAAGATCTCACCAATCCTGCTGTTACAGCACTGTTGCTGCTGTTGCTGCAATGGCTTCGGCTACTGATGCTAGGTTCCAACTCTTTGGGGTTAAAACAGAACCACTCCTCCTCTTACTGTTACCTCAAATGCCATTCTTAGAACTACTAATGCCTCTGTTACTCATGATCACTGTCATTACTCCTACAGGTAAAGGTGCCGATGGCCACATACCCTCATCACACCAACGTGGCAGCCACTTCTGCCTGCCAACTTACCACCATCCCTACTTTTACTTTTACCAATATATGAATACATTTGCTATCAACGGCCCGCCACATTTTACAGCCACATCAAGCTCAAGAAAAGATTTCCACTGAAATTCCTTACACGGCGTTTTTCCATAATTCTGATTGATTGATCATTCATTTAGCAATTGACGGGTGGACTGAACTGATCACAAGCAAGTTTTGACAGCTGTGACCCGTACATAGCTAGATGTGTAAACATGATGTGCAAAAACACAACAGTTGGCATGTCTATTAATGATTAAACAATAGGTAACACCGCATGTAGTATGCACACGTTTGACACAAATGGAAAGACAACATGATGCAGGAAAACACAAATAACACTAATGGGAGCAAAAGAGAAAATATTGTGCAGAATTTCTCGATAGAGAAACATATTTTTTTCAAAAGATAATAAGGTTTCTATTTATATAGTTTTTATCTCATCTTTCCATATACATCAAGAGCATTTTTTTTTCTTCCTCGTCCTTTTCAAAAAGCACTAAAAAGGCATAGGCAACATTAATTGTGGCATTATATTTTCTGTAAAACACTCCAAACTGTTCTTTGTCTTCTGTGTATATGATACAGATAGCATGTATCTATATAATCTAGAGTACATGTTAGAAATGCTCGATAAATAAATATGTACAATATTAAATTTATTAAGAATAGAATGTGCCATATTTCAAGGTGCAAAAATTAGTTATTTGATATAAAAGTGTTGCAACACAAAATGTAAAGGAGCATTCTTTATCCAACTCCTTTTTCCCTAATCACAGCAGATACTAAAAAAAAAAATATTGTATAATGAAAAAATAACTAACTTTATTATGAAAGTATACTCTCTGTAAAATACTTTAATCTTATTTTTCTGTCTCTTTCTGGGCTGGGTTTTGTTTTGTTTTTTGTTTTGTTTTGTTTGTTCTCGGGTTGTTGTTTTTTGTTGTTTGTGTGTGTGTGTGTGTGTGTGTGTGTGGGGAGGGTGTCTTGTTGTTTTGTTTGTTTAGGGTTTTTGCTTCTTGACCCTTTATATTTAAAAAATACAGCCGGGTATCATAATATTAATATTAATAATAATCAACTAATAAGTAATTTACAAAGAGCTAAATTCCAGTCACCATGAAATGTAACATTGCACGGGGAAGGGGGTAAAGGAATTATTATTATTATTATTATTTTTAATATTATTATTATTAATATTATTATTATTAATATTGTTATTGTTATTATTATCATCATCATCATCATCATCATCATCATCATCATCATCATCATCATCATCATCATCATCATCATCA
>JBCJKF010299756.1:0-20792 GCA_039654545.1 Plocamopherus ceylonicus | reverse complement strand
GGGGGGGTCAAAGAAGCAGAAGGGGTTGTTAAAAAATTGTAAAATTGCTTTGAAATTGACATAAAATTGCATCCCATGTAGTACCTTAGAGATTTGGTTTTGATTGGGTGTACTAAATGTATTTATAAACAACAAACACTTCAAGGTCAAGGCCGTGCAGTGAGTAAGATGGGTCGGATAGGAGCATTGAGCTCTCAGTGTGAATTCATTTCTACTGCCACTCATGTGTAGCAAAGGCTGACTCACTTGGCCTCAGCACTTCTACCAGCGCTCACATATTATGCTAAGCTAACTTGACACATGAATGAATTATAGTTGTAGACTGCTTGCAAACTTTGGATTATGAGTCAAAGTCCGTGTCCAGAAGGAAGAGACAGAATATGAGAAAATTACAATACACTGCATAGCGACATTCTGGAGCATATTTCCTTTGTAAATCCCCATATTTCATTTGCATTTTACTCAAACTGTCATATTTTGTTTCCTCTTCCTCAAAATCAATGCAGGAATTGTTAATACAAGTATTTTATTGAGTCAGAATACTGTACATGAGTAAAGAATTCTATGAAACGAATTCTCCTCTGATCTCAGAATCCCTGTTGTATCACAAAGTAATCATGTTTTTTTTTCAATGACCTGTAGTGTTTTTGTTTTGTTTTTTTCCCTTTCTAGGTCCCATAAAATCAAGGAGATACTTAAATCTGGGGAAGAAGAAGAGGATGAGAACAATGATGAGGAGCCAAAAGATATTTCATTTTCAGAACACATGGCGATGATGTACGCAATTCCTTATTCTCTTTTCAATGGGAAGAGACTGAAAAAAGAAGCAGAAAATTCAGTTCAAGATCGTGCTTTCCAGTTGATGGCCAAAGAGTCAACGTTTTATCCTTTAGCCAACCCTATCCAGCTTGGGAGCTCCCTTTTTTTACAACACCCTGATTACAACGACCTACCTTTTTTAAGAAGTCCTCAAGATGCTTTTCTGTCACCATTCATTCATTCTCTGCCCAGCCTTGATAACGAAGAACGACTTAGAGATCTCCATCTGGCTCATATCCGGCGCCTTCACAATCTGAAAGGGTCAAATGGAAATCAGCCCCGTCCAGCCCATGGCAGCCAACTGAAACTACCCCTGCTAGTCAACATTGTTAGAAAATTAGTCCTGGAGCGATTTATGGAAATCAAAAGCCTTCACAGAAGGCAGGAAGAGAAAAATGAATCTTTACCTGAGTGTGAATCTCTGACCCCTAAAACTTTCCTCCCAACGACAGTTCCAATTTCTTCTCTCGGTGAGGAGTCCTTTTATGTTCAGGCAGGCAAGAGAGGAAGTGAGAATATTAGCTCCCCCTATGGCAGTCATCATGATGCAGATTCCCTCTTGAAACATTTTGGAAAAGTCAATGAGTGCAGTAGAATAGGCGACACTCTGAAGGATATTATCGGTAAAACCATATCAGAGAAAATGAAATTCAGAGACATGAGCTCAGATGAAAATTCAAATCCAGATTATCCCAAAGTGCATAAAGGCCAGCCCGTTCAGTTGTGCAGCTCAGCAACAGGAGGATCTGGTTTGTATAAAAGAGAGGCAGATTCCTCAAGCCAGGCTGATAAAGATTCACCATCTCCTGTGAAAAAAAATAAGAAAGAGGTATCCAAAAGCAGATGTTACGTCAATAAATCACCCACTGGAAACAGTACGAAATCTTTGAAAAAAACACGGCCGAAGCGCGGCCAGTATAGAAAATATAATTCTCAACTTTTGATGGATGCTGTTAGGGCTGTACAGAGAGGAGAAATGAGTGTTCATCGTGCTGGCAGCTTTTTTGGAGTACCCCATTCAACTCTTGAATACAAGGTGAAAGAGCGGCATTTGCTTCGGCCTCGTAAAGGGCGTGACAATAATTCTCTTTCCTCAACATCTCCACCGAAAAGCGAAGCCCCTCTAGTCACAACAATAAATCTTAGCCGAGAATCAAGCCCTGCCCTTTCTGAAGCGTCCTTAACATCGAAGAAATTCAATGATCCCCTCAATTCGAAGACATCGACTTCATCTTCCCCTGCACTCATTAGTCAGGATGAAAAACGGAATCATACTGCAGCAGAGTCTGGGTCAAATGGTCCTCTCTCCATCTCTCCGGCACAAGTTTTCTGTCCACCGTATCACCGCAGTGGAAGGTCGCCGGATTTTTCCAGGGTTGCCTGGTTGCAGCCGTACCTGTCCTCTTCCTCTCAATGTGACCCAGCCATCCCTTTTCCAACCTCTGCATTGTCTCTGAATACTTCTGCCTCAGAGTTGCTGCGGAAGTTGCAGCACAAGGTCCAGTCCAAGGATGGTGTGTCACAAGAGAGCACTCTCCAGTTACCCCTTGCCAAGGACTCTTCCTATGAAATTGCAGAGTCAAAAGAAAATAGTGGTGAATTGGCTGGAAGTGTGGCTGTATTTCATTGATGTCAAGTGCTGTTAAGTTATAAAGGAAAGAAAATACTGGAATGTTGAAAACAAGAGTATGAAAGAGGTGAAATTACTTTTGTTTTTGGCTCTTAGTACATTTATGATTTTTATATATATATGTACGATTTTCTACTGAATGTGTATACTGCTTCTCAATATTATTTATTAAGCAGCTGTTTTAAAGTTTTCATCTTTGAAGTATTTTGATTGTGATTGTGCTCTGAGTTTTTCTTTGGTAATAATGATGTTTAACGCTCATAAGTCATTTGATAAAATTTGCAAAGGTTTTCCCCCAAGTCTAGATGTCACAAGAGTTTTTTTATATTACTTTTTCTTTCTTTTTCCGCCCCCATATTGTTCATGTGGAGGGATTGATATGAGAAAATGTATGATTATGAATATTATTTTGATTATCTTCATCATTATTATAAGATGAATTCAATCTGGGTAATGCCGCTCAAATTATTTTGAGTCCATGTGGCGGGGATTGGGAAAGGTTGGGTTTAGGTTTAAACGAAACAGACATGATAAAATGACCGAGCAGAAAGAACTTTGTTTCTATAGATGACAATATGCCTTTAATCTTTATGATTACTTTCATGGTTATTATAGAGTGCTTTCTTAGCCAGTTGAGGGCACATATCTATTAAAACTATATTGCATTGAAAAATTAAAATAAAGGTCATAGTTATATAATACATTATAATCTCTCATGTTCATGGAAAGGTTTCTAAAATTTGTTGGTCTTTGATTTAACAATGATTGTCAATATTCTTGGCACTTGCATTTGTTTAAACTAGATCTGTATGCATAAAAGATCTATTTGGTTGTTAAAAATCAGGTCCAAGTTTTTGTTAAAAATCGAGTCCAATATTTTACCGAAGGGTTAAATTTAAACTTTTATTCATGTGGTAAAAACAGGCGATATACTAAGTTTAATATTCATCAGGCATCAGTATAAATTGTAAAGGAATATGATGAACATGAATTTTTGTGGACACTTACCTCTTCTTTCCCTATGAAGTTCTTGGAATCTGCTTGCCTTGGGCATTCACAAAGATATTTACTTCAAGGATATTTTCTAGTCAAGATTTACTCTTTTTTCTATTGTTATTAATATGAATCTCTGGTCATTGCTTATTTTAACAGTTGAAATCAAGGGAAATTAATGTGCAATATTCAACCTTTTTTTTTAAGAATTTTTTTTTAATATTAGTTATTGCAGCTTGACTTGTACCATGGAAATTTGAATTTCGATGTTGAATATTTATTGGCACATCTTGTTAAGGGCTGTAAAGCCTTTTTTAGGTCATGAGCATCATTTTGAATTCTAATGCACTTTATTTCATAATGAAAATGAATCTCATCTTTTTTCCATATTCTCTTATTTTGCGGGTCTGTTATTTGTTTTGTGTGTGTGTATGTATAATTTACCTCTTTTTCTTTCATGTGCAATAGTATTTTGCATTAGTGATGTTGCTTTATCCTGCCTTATAAAAACTGTTATCAGTGTGATTGTATCCCTAATTTGAAATCACATTTTTGTTGTATTTATGTGAAGAAGATATCGATAACTCATTTAAGTTAATTCATGAACAGTTCAAGCCATTTTCATGTTTTGTCGGTTATTTTTCTGTTGTCTGTTATTTATATTTGGTTTGTTGTTTTTTTGATGGTCATTTGTATTAAATTGTGCAATGTTTTAAAATTTTGTTATATTTACAGTATAGGATTTACAGGAAGGGATGTTCTATATAGTAAATGCTATCGAATCAGAAAGTATATTATTTACAATTTAATAAATTATGATCTCAGCCAAGTGGCATTCTTTGCTCATGACCCAAGATAATGACATTTTTGTATAAATTTCTCAAAATATGTCGGGGTGAAAATCTAATGTTTTTAGGCTGTAAGGATGAAATGGCCATTGATATTTAAGGAATGAATTCCTGTTATGATAAAAGCCTCATGATTATCTTAATTTAAAAATATATATATTTTCTGTGCCAATAACTCCTTACCCTAATATTAAGATTACACATGTTTAACATTGATATAATTTTCTAAACATTTAATTCCATTGACAGTTAAAGTGGATGTATGTGTTTAGGAAGAGAAATTAAAAAGAGAGGCTAAATAATAGCTTTTCTGATGGATGTTTTCATCCATTTGATATACTGTTCGTGGTTGTAAATTTCTATATTTCCTTCTTTGGTGCTTTTTGACCAATAAGGCCTTAAGCATCTATCTCATCGTGGTGCTTTTTGAGATGACACTTTTAAACAGTTGTTTTCAGTTTGTTGTTGTCATTTTCCCCCTTATAACCCTTCACTAAATTATTTTGATTAACAAAATATTCTGTTCAGCACTTTTTGAACAGAATTTGTGGAGCCCTTTGGAATTGCCTCAAAGAGGTTTATGGTAATACGTTTACACATATATGCGCAAGTTGAGATGTGATTCAGAGGTTCAGTTTTTGTGATTTCATGATTTTTATTAATGATGGCAAATTATGTATACTACAGTGGGTTTTTCGTGCTCCTCATTTCCAAACTAAACCTTCATTTCATCTAATATATTTAGAAGTATTCCGAAAAGGTTTTAAAACCCATCAAAGTGTTTGCGGTTACTTTATTTTTAAAGTAACAAATATCCAGTCAATGGTTTGTTACTGTTAAAATATTGATTCTATAAACTATCTGTTTAAAAGGATTTTCAAAGTTGTTTCTTTCATTTACTTTTGTTGTTACAAAGGAAATAAGGATAAAAACTGATCTGGCCTTGAAGAGTTGATTATTATTCAAAGTCTTTAATTCCTTCTCCATGTCTCATTATGCCGGCACTAGTGCTGCTTTCTAGCCCATCCTATGACAAGAAAGCCTCTCCCTTGGGTGCAACATTAATGCAGTTATTCTCTCGAAGACTTTTCCACCATGTGGAAGTGCCACTGATTTTACTGCAACATTAGAGAGGGAATGCTGGGGTTGCTATGGAGGAGTGGAGGCATATGGGACGCAGGGAGGGATGGATCAGTTTGATGCAAACCGACCTGGAGTCCAAATTTGGTGGCTGTCCCCCATTCATATGCATTGTGTTATGAACAGTGTCACTTGCTATCTAGAAGGACTGAGTACTTTTGTTCAAAGAGCGATAAAATATCCTGGGGGAGGTTATCATGGTGCATTTTTGGGGCATGATGGCCATCGTTATATTGTTTTTGAGAGATGATTTTATTTTCCCTGTAAATCTTCTCTCCTTTTTGCTATATTTAACTATTATTATTATCATAGCATATTTGCACTACTATTTTAAATGCTTCTTTTCCTCCTTGGCATCCCCGTTTTCCCCTCTTTTTTCACTTCGAGATGACTGATATGGTTAAAGGTTTGTAAATTAATCAATCACTCAATCAATCAATCTCATTATGGACAAAAAATAAAAAAAATGCTTCTTATTTTGCAAGTGCAAGGGTTTTCTAAATGTAATGACTGACCTGCAAGCCAGCACTCTTCAAACTGCTAAATACTGCCAATGAGAAAGTTCCTCAATTTTTTCCCTGAACTATTGTTCATGATTCCATCATTTTAACATGTTTAAAAATCACTGAAGCATTGTCCAGTTTGCTAATATCTCTGTCCTGTTTGACATAGAAAAAAAAGGTCTTACCTGTCACCAAATCGTTGAGTATGTGCAGTTTTTGTTTATTGTTCTTTTTGCAAGTATTACTAGATCAATTGGCCCTTACTTTTTTTTTTTTTTTTTTTTTTTCTGTTTTGTTAGGGTTTTTTTGTTGTTTGCGGTCGGTCGGATGTGTGTGTGTGGAGGGGCTGATAAAATAGAAATGTGTCTGTTTAAAACTAGATTCTGTGCTAGGATTATTTTTGGGTTGTTTTTTTTTTCAATATTTATCAATTTTATATCATGGATCCGATTGTAGTGCTCCTTTTTAGAATACATATGATTTAATTATTACTGGAAATATTACTATTATTGGAATGATACATATTATGTGTTAGCCATTGACAATCATGAAAAATTTGAAAAGATTCTTCGAGGAGGGCTTGAAAGATGAATCAATTCTTCATTCATCATTCACACAATGGGAAGTCTTTGAAATGATGAGAATAGCTTGAACATGCTAATGCATGGATTTTGTTCTTAATCAACATTACATAAGAAAATGTCTACCAGTCAAGATTATTAGTTGGTGATTATCGATACAAGTACCCTAGGCTCATTGTCAACAAATGCCTCACACAAATAATCATTGATCATTGAGGAAACTCAGTCATGTGCACACAGTCCATTGACTGTGCTTGCATGATCGATTGCATCTCCATGAATAGAACTTCAGTGCATTACACAACAGTTGCACATGCCAGGCTTATCAAAGATGCTGAAGTCATTGCCATATAAAATAGTATTGAGGCATACATATCTGCATGCTGTGGTCTATATCAAGAAAAGACAATATCAAAGCCATACATTCTTGAATATCATTGCTTTTCTGACAATAAAAGTATAGTTTTAGCTTCAGAGAGCACAGGACAAAAATTTCAATCTAAACCTAGCTATTGAGGAGAGTACAAAAAGGAATTGTGTGTGTGAGAGAAAAAAATGAGAATTTTGAAAACGACGTCCTCCTACAGGTTCCATTGTTACATTCTCAGATTATTTAATTATAAAAAATAGTAACCCTTCAAAAAAGTTTATTTTTATAATGTAAGCTGTTAGTCAAAGTTGCAACTGCTTCAGACATAAGTATAGATCTAAATATGCTTGTGTATGAAAAATCTGTTACACATACTATTAATATATATTAAGACTGAAGAGTACTTTTTTCACGTTTAATGTCCGCATTTATTCAGTTGTCCTTTAACGCTTTTAGCATCTGGATGAACTGGCTGTTATTTATGTTTCATAAGAATTTCAAGCTTATTTCATTTGATGCGTGCACAAACAAAAATTTAGGATGAATGAAGAAGTGTGTTCAACAAAACTTCTGAGTCGCATGGATAGGAAAAAAAACATTTGAGTTGAAATTCTACAAAATAAGATTGAATTTAAACACCATTGTAAAAAATGGTTGAAAATTAGAGGCAGATTTGGACATTAATTGTTTGTGTCTTGAGTTGTGATGAAAATTCCAGTGTCAATGTCCAATGTCATCACTAAAAATATGTTTAAAATTTAGCATATTGGTATGTCATGAAAGTTACTGGGTGTTAAAGAAGTAGCTGAACTCAGGCGATCAGTCTTAAGGTTAGTGAGAAATGATTTGCTCCACAAATTGAAGCGCACTGTTGAGACTCAGTGCCTTGTAATATACAGTGCAAATGTTCTGTATTCCTTTGGTAAATTGTAATTCTGATTTGTTTATCAGTAATAAATGATTTTAACTGTAGTGCACCCCAGTCTTGAAACATGGGTTTAAGAAAATGCGTCTTCTTCTGTCTATGACATCTATGACAACCTCCGCCCCCTTTCCTGTTTTTTTTTTTTTTTCAGTTAGAATTTGTGCAAAATATATTTTTTTCATTAATGACGTACAAAGCTTGCTGACATCTTTGTTTTGTTTTGTTTTTCATTGTGTCTATCTTTACAGTCTCTAAATTGTATTTTGATATTATGATGTGAATATCTAATGGTATATCCAGATTGATGCTGTCTTCATTTTATTTTCTCCACTTTACATTTAGCTCAGACTGGATTTTATCATTATTATTTATTATTGTTTCAAGATTTATTTTCCTTCCTATTATGAGAACATGTATCTTCCCTTATTTCATGTGTGACCATAATTGAATGGATCACTGTTAAAATTGTTTTGTTCTTACTGAAAAAAAAAAAGATTATAGCATATGTTGATGATGTATCTGGTATGTTGGAATAGCAGTTCCATTATTCTTACAAATTAGATTTTTCTCAAAGGTTTTTCTTATCTTTATGAATATGCTTGTGAAATTTCTTATATTTATGAGTAAATGAGCTATGTATGTATATAATCCAAATTGGTTTGTATAATAAGTATTGTACCACCAAAAAAATAATCCTAAGAATGTCCATGAGATATTTCATCAAAGATAATTCTTTATACTTTTTTCTGTCTCACTTGATTTAGTTATGAATGCCATAAAATGTATTTTAGTTTTATAATTTGCACTTCACTTTTAGGTTGCTGTGAATAATGAATTCTCTAGAAATTTCCACCATATTGAAATGTTGCTGATTTTACTGCGACATTAGTTTTATTTTCTCAGAGGGGATGTTGAGGTTGCTGTGGAGGAGGGTAGGCATATAGGGCCTAGGGAGGGAGGGATTGGTTTGATGCAGACTGACCCTGACCTGGAATCCAAAATTGGAAGCCATCCCCCATTCATGTGCATTGTTTGACAATTACGAACTGGGTCACTTGCTGTCTAGAACTGAGTGCTTTTGTACAGAAAGGGCAGTAGAACATCCAGGGGGATTATCATGGTGCATATTTTGGGGCATGATGGCCATCGTTATATTGTTTTTGAAGAGATGATTTATTTTCCCTGTAAATCATCTCTCTTTTTCTCTACATTTTAGATAGTGGAGACGGAATGTAAGCCCCTCCCCCACTCCTTTCCTCTCTCTCCCTGTCTTTAATTCGTGGACTTCAAGCATAATGTGAGAGACTGGGTGGGGTCAGCATTGTATAGCACTGTGTCAAAGCATTTGTTTGTTAAAATCATGGGACGTTATTCTTATAGCTTCATCCGCCCCCCCCCCCTTCCCCCACCCCTTTCCTCTCACACCCTGTCTTTGATTGGTATGTCAGCTTTATTTGATTGACTTCAAGCATGATGTTAGAGACTGGGCGGGGCCAGCATGGCCGGTAGAGCACGGTGTCAAAGCATTCGTGTGTTAAAATCAAGGGACGTTACTCTAATAACTCCAAAAATCGGGTAACATGTCTGCCACCACCTAAGTGTACGCTTTGGAGAAGTGCAAGCTCAAGCCTGCACCCAACCACCGTGTACTTAACCGGCGTCTACTGTACTAAATTATGAACAAAGTACAAAATGTAATAGACAGGCTGTTCAGTGCAGGAGAAGTGTGCTAGATACTATCACTATCAAAATTAAATGACCAATGAATCTGAAAATACTTCCCTCACAACTGAGAGGGAGAGAGAGAGGGAGACAGAAAGAGGTGGAGGGGGCGGGGGAGATATTTAGCACACCACAGCAATGTAAGTGTAAGAGAAGTGCGCTACTATCACTATCAAAATCAAATAACAAATGAAACTGAAACTTAGTGCTTCTCATGACTTTCACCTCCTCTACTTCCATTGTCTAAATCTTGACCTGTCTTGGTCTAAATTTTGATTGAGTATCATAACCTTGATATATCTAGATCTACTCATTGTGAATACATACCATGAATGCAATTCAGTGAAATTGTATGAGTCTTTATAAGAGAACGCCTTGGTCTTTACAATTTGTAGACCATCTAGTCATGTTTTGAGTTTTGATTGAAACTGAAACTGAAAGTGACCTGGCCTCAATTTTATATAGTATAGTAGAGGAAACAATCATAGATGTCCATTTCAAATCAATGCTTATTACCGAAGATATTCCCAAAGAATTTGTATATACCAGGTGCTAATGAATCCATGGTTCAAACCTAGAATATCACTACATTGATGCATTCATTGGGCCTTTTTTCATGGGTTTGTGTTTGTTTTTTTTCATGGATTTATTGGAAACTGTATGCTGCTGTCTAGTCCATCCTATGACAAGAAAGTCTTTCCCTTGAGTGCAACATTAATGCAGTAATTCTCTAGAAGTAGAAGACATTTCCGTCATGTTGAAATGTTGCTCATTTTACAACATTAATTTTATTTTCTCAGAGGGAATGTTGGGATTGCTGTGGAGGAAGGGAGGCATGTGGGGCTCTGGGAGGGATGGATCAGTTTGATGCAGACTGACCTGGAGTCCAAAATTGGTAGCCATCCCCCATTCAAGTGCATTGTGTGACAATTACAAACGGGGTCACTTGCTATCTAGAAGAACTGAGTGCTTTTGTACAGATTGGGCAATAGAACAGCATGTGGGGTTATAGAGGTGTATATTTTGGGGCATGATGGCCATCGTTATATTGTTTTTGAGAGATGATTTTATTTTCCCTGTAAATCATCTCTCCCATTTACTACATTTTATTATCATTATCATAGCATATTTGTATTACTATTTTAATGCTTCTCTTCCTCCTCTGCATCCCATCCCCCCCCCCCCCCAACCCCACCCCTCTTTTTCACCCTGAGATGACCCAAGTGGTTTACTGGGTGTAAAGCAATCAATCAAATCAATTTATCTGTAACAAAATGACAAAAATGTATCAAAATAATTCAATTTTTGGCTGACAAGTCTTTAAAAATACATTTGCCGTAGTGAAATAAGTCTTTTGAAGAATCTATTTGATACTCAGATGATAAAATTTAACAGAAGGATATTCCATGATTTAATTTGGAGTAAATGATATTTTAATTATAATATCAATATATGAGGTAAAATACTTGAACGTTCCATCCAAACTTCCCAATCTACTCTTTTGAGCCTCTTTTTTACTTCCCCTTGCATTTTTTTCCATTCCAATGAACATTTAATTGTATATGATGAGTATGGAAGGAAGTGTGAATTTGGACACATAATATGTGCCATGAAAATGACCATTCACAGGCTAACTCAAATTTTTATAAGAAGAGATATTTTCAAGGCCTGTCTGAGTCTGTGTTTATTATATTATTGATTACATATTTTGTAAACTCTTCTTATTTTATTTTTCCCATTGTCATTTTATCTACCAGCCTTGTGAATCATTCGATCTCTAAAAGAAACCGCTTGATTTGAATTTTTAAGAAATGTATTTACATATATATATAATTATATGATGTACACGTTTGATATCAATAGGCATATTGCGATGATGAAAATTTGCATATGAAGTTTCTTAATGAATGTATATTTTATCGGTGACTTAAATCAAATAAATGTTTGATTATCATTTGTCAAACTGTAGCAGTCATAGTGTTCAAAAGAAAAAGTGACATCAGGGTGGTAAATGACAAATTTCTTAAACTGAAATGAGTTTGAAAAAGGAGTACTGCCATTGAGAATATAGCCAAGAGAATGCCTTTCTTTGTTCATATGTTGTACATTGACTTATGTTGTATTCATATCTTTTCAGTAGTATCCCTATAGCCTTAATATTTTTTTTTTATAACAGTGAATACCTTGCCATGCTCAAAAATGAATCTTGATACATTCCATTTCCAAAGTGTTGACCATCAGACTTCTTTTCATTTCTTTTTTTTCCCTCATTTGTTTTTGTTTTTCCTTTTTTTTTTTTTTTTCTCAAAATGCTGGATTTAAATTCGAAACATTTTTACTATATATGATTCTTAATTTATTGTATCTTGTTTTGCTAGATGTTTTCTTTTTGTTTGTTCATATTAAGTTATGAGAGTAGTTCTTTAATCTTTATTTCATTTTGTTGTATTTTTCTGAGTTGGTTGTTATTTATTTCTTTCTCCTCTTGGTGCTGCTGTGAAAATATCTTTCAGTCAAAAGTCTTCTATTTGGCCGAAGCCATGTTGCTAGTGAGGGCGTGAGATGGAAACTTTTTTTTTAGTTTCCTATTGATGTGGCTGAGCTGACAAGAATGGTATACTACCTTATTGACATGTTTTCACTCTCTCATTGGTGACATGGCTTCTGCTGAAGCCTCTGTTTTCTTTGGATTTTTGTTATATTATTTCCTCTGATATTAGCTTGCTTCTTCCATTTATTCTTTTTTTTCTTTGTCTTTACCATGACAATGTCCGTCCTCTTTCGTTTTATTTGTTGTGAGAGTTCATTGTGTAAAAGCTATTTTTACCAATTTTCCTTTATCTTTATAGGGTGCCTTTACTGTGCTTATAAAATTCAACATAATATTATAAGTTAATTATTTACTTCTCTATTAATTCGATTATTTATTTATTGACTGATTTATGTTTGATCTGCCAATGTAAGCTAAAATTTACTTGCTCTGTGTCTTCAAGAAATGTTTTATTTTAGGCATATATATGAGTTGCCTTTTATTATTATTATTATTATTATTATTATTATTATTATTATTATTATTATTATATGTGGTTTCCAATTACAAGAATGTTGTTTAAATGAACACTTTGCTCATATGAACAAATGTCTAGAAAATAGAATTAATCTTATAAAATATCCTCTCTCATAGAGATCGCAAATGAGAATTTATGACATAAATTTATAATGTACTGCCTCTTATTTTAACATTTGTATTTAAAAGAAATCAACGAAGATTAATGGATAGGAAAATACTGGGGATCAAACTAATAGACAGAGTGATATGTACAGAAATCAGAAGAAGAGCACAAGTCACAAATATAATTCAGTACATGACAAAGCAAAAAGCAAAATGGGCAGGTCATGTGGCCAGAATGAACGACAACAGATTGACGAAAAGATCAACTGATTGGTTTCCAAGACATAAAAACATCAAAAGGCAGACAACCCAATACTTTGGAACAGGTTGGCTCAGGACAGCAAAAGACAGGATAAGATAGAAAGAGCTGATGGAGGGCTAAATCTAGCAGTGGATGGACATAGCCTGAACAGAATAGAACAGATGTGAAAGAAAACCCTCGGGCCCTGAGTAAATGTATGAATGCCTTGGATAAAAGCATCGTAAGTTATCAATGCACTACAATGAATTATATTTTCTTTTTCTTTTTTAGATATTCATATTGCTATAACAAACTTCCCTTATGAGAATGTTGCTCTCCCAGATTTTGAGCTTTCTTATAAGCAGCAACTCAGTATGTCAAAGCTTAAAGTTTTATTTTACGTTCAATTTAATGTTGGGAATTTTTTTTTTTCCAATGTAAACAGTCTCAACTTGTGGGTGGTTTTGTTTGCTTTTACTTTGTCTTTTTATTCTACCTTTCTTGGATCCTTCCCCGTAATTGTTGTATTTTCTGTTGTTAATTTTATGATTAAATCAGAATGGTCCCCATTAATGAATAAACACAATGTTTTCACTACTTGCATTGTTTTAGACATCTTTACGGCCCTAGGGCCGCTTTCTGGTCCATCCTATGAGAAGAAAGCCTTTACTTTAGGTGCAACATTAATGCAGTAATTCTCTAGAAGTTTGAAGACATTTCCATTATGTGGAAATGCCACTGATTATACTGCAACATTAGAGAGGGGATGCTGGAATTGCTGTGGAGGAGGGGAGATATATGGGCCTCAGGGAGGGATGACTCAGTTTCATGCAGACCTGGGAGTTCAAATTTGTTGGCTATACCCCATTTATATGCATTGTGTTACGAATTGGGTCACTTGCTATCTAGGACTGAGTACTTTTGTACACAAAGGGCAATAGAATATCCTGGGGAGTTATCGCGGTGCATATCTTGGGGCATGATGGCCATCGTAATTTTGTTTTTGAGAGATGATTTTCTTTTCCTGTAAGTCGTCTTTCCTTTTTGCTACATTTTATAATCATTTTCATAGCGTATTTGTACTACTCTTCTAAATGCTGCTTTTCCTCCTTGGCATCCCTTTTTCCCCCTTTTCACCCTGAGATGACCCAAGTGGTTAGCAGGGTGTAAAGCAATCATTTAATCAATCAATCAATTAGACATCTTGTTTTAGTGTATTGGGAAAAATGGGTGTATATATAAAATAGGTATCATGGGAGTATGCACCTCATGAGAGCTCTTTTTAAAATTTAAATGTTTGCTCACACATGTATCCCCAGTTCATGAAGTATTTTAACCAGCTATAGATTCTTTAATCTTTCTTATTGAGATGGGGGGGGGGGGGGGGGGGGGTGAAGGATTTCCTTTCCTCATGTCCCCCGGGGAGAATCTGTTTTTTACTTTTTTTTTTTTAATCCTCTTTAGAAGATTACCATTGAGTCATTGCATAGTTCATAATGAATTGTTTCACTTTGAATTTTACTCCATTTGGCTCTCAGCTTCATTTAAGCTCCCCACACTGCTTCTGTGTCCATGATGTCTCTAGCAGATAATTGATTTCACCCAGAAAACCCCTCCTACCCTCAGCTAAAAGAATCATGTCCCTTGACTTCCGATCTACTTTGACCTTCTTCCATAAGTGAGTGACTCTGCAGGGAGAAGCACACCAATGGTGAAGTGTGCCAACAAGGATAAGAATGGTTACAATAGTAGCACAATGTATTAACTCCAAAACAGGCCCGACCTATGCCTGTCTGATCACTAGGTTGAGAAAATGTTAATTATGTGCAGGTTCACACCTCCTACTGCTGTAACAAAAAGTTGGTCCTGGTGCATAGTCTACATCAGGACCCCAGTTATTTCCATGGCCTAGTTCTATATCTACATGTATATTTTCACGAGATCGGTAGTCTAGATCAATTTTAAGATAGTCTAACTATTGATGAAAGTTTTTATCCTCAGAGATGTGGACTACATTCTTGACCTTATGGTCCCTGAAGGAAATACAAATGTTTTAAGCCTTCTTGCTGCCACTGTTGAAAATAAATTTATCTTCAAAACAACGACCAACAAAATCGGTTACAGTGGCAGACATTTTTACCTAAGTACCAACTTCTTTCGGTATAAGTTGACTTTCATCCTGCCATTTTCTTTTATATCATTCGTTTTCTTAGATCACCACTTGCTTATGCTATGTCTATCATGGAGGCATTGGCACATGATTTGGTAATATATACATGTACATGTATTCATAATAGACTTCATGGGAAAGAGAGAGGGTTGGAAGAATAGGAGGTCTAGGGACGTGCATATTTTTGCAAAAATGTGTTATATGTTGAAATTTGGTGAACAGCTTATACTTATATCGTATAGGCTACCAGACATCCAATAAACAAACTCTTTTTATTGTTTTAAGTAATTTACCTTCATGTGGATTTGTTCCCTGCTTCCTTGTGGCCTTTTGTTCTTTGACAAAAAAATTCGAACACAATGTATTCTGATCAAGGCACTTTATGCAATGTCTCATATTATCTTGGTTTTCATAGGATATGAAGTTAATGTCTGTAGCTCTTGCTCTTACATCAAACAACTCTCTCTTTGATTTTCCATGCACATATCTTAACTTTTTATCGTGGAAAATAATAAGTAGCAGTTGCCTTGATGATTTGTTTGCTTGTTTTGTTTTGTTTGGGGTTTGTTTTTGTTTTGTTTTTGTTTTGTTTTGTTTTTTGTTTGTTGTTGTTTTGTTTTTTTTTTGGGGGGGGGGGGGGGGGGATTTGGTTCCAAAGTGTTCCCACGAATGAAATTTCTCCTTCTTCTTGCCCCACTTTATAGTACAATGTACATTCAAGGGTGAATGTTGGGTTTAGAGTTTCTGGCAGATCGATTTCATTGAGGTTTTGTCTCCAGCAAGTGGGATTTTTAGGAAAAAATATACTTGCTGCTGACTTGAAAACCCCCATGCTCCACTACCCACTAAGGTCACCACTTATATTGTACCAAGAGCTTTCCAATATTTTCCATCACTAAAGAGCAAAAGTAAAAGTACATGTACGTGTCTGCGTTGAGGATTTGGAACAAGGGAACAGGATGGGGAGTAGATGGAAGGGAATGTTTAACCCTATTTTTTGTGTGACAGAGAGAAAAGAAAGGGGGGGGGGGGGGGGGGGTCTGAGGGCTGCTTTTCACTTAAATCCTAAAACTAAAACAAATTATATCATGTATGAAATTCCAAGGTTAGAGTGTCTAGATACTGTGTTGTAGTTTAGGGTGGAACTGCTTTATTTGATTTTGAACATAGAGTGCAACTTGTCTGGTCTTTGTTTGTTTTTTTACTTAGGGTAGTTAAGAAAAAGTGTTGATTTCAATTGAGTTTGACAAGAACGCATTCAATAATTTAAGTGATGTTATAGTGGGAAAATAATATACAATAACAAAACAAGGGGTATTTAAAGTTAAAGTCTCCACATGGAGACAAATTTGTTATATTATGAGCCAAGATATAGTTTTTTTATTTATTTTCCATGGTCAGACTACAAAAAACATGTTCCACCTCTTTGTTGTTTTTTGTTTGTTGTTGTTTTTTTTTGTTTTGTTTTGTTTTTGTTTTTTTTTGGGGGGGGGGGTTGGGGGGAGGGGGGGTCAGATGATGTCATGGTTTCAAACTATTAATACTGATTAAAACTCTACTCATATTAATTAATTTATTAATATGGAGCTTCTTTGTTCCCTACAACTAATTTTCTATTTAGTGAGCCAACATCCTGCCAGTCAAACCAAGTTGATTGATGAGACTGACTTAAAATAGACAATGGATCTAATACTACTAATAGTCACACTAATAGTAATACAATTGACTTAATCAAAACTAAAATACAATGGAATGGGGTAAACCTCAGACCCATGAGAACAGTTGACTTGGACTAGAACTAGAAGTGAGTTAAAACTTGTTTCAGTTTCCACAAATAGCAAGTAATGTAAGATGCGCAGGCACAAAAAGAAGAAAGAATTGCAACAAAAAAAAAGTGGAACTCAAACTTTCAATGGTTAACCAAAATTGTCTTTAAAATCGTAGAATTTTCTTTTCTCGTGGGGCCTACTCCATATTAATATAATGAAAAATGATAAGACCCAAGTCACCAATGTTAATATTATTAAATGAGCTTAACCCCTTTATAGATTGGTTTCTTTTTGATTGCCATACCATGCCACATGTATTAAATACATTAAAGTATGTAAATGTACATTTAATTACTGTCGTCACCATTGACAGCTCGTGTAGTAGGTCCCTAAGAAAGCGTCGTCAATTGTTGCATGGGGTTTAGAATAGAGAGCAATATTTTACCAGTCAGCTCTGTGTGTGTGTCATAGAATACTTTTTGTTGCCATATATATATATTTCCAGTGCTTTTTTCTGTTTTCCCCTTGTATTTGTATCAATAAAATTTTATCCATCTTTTTTCAGTCAATTTGATTTTTGTATTGCTCATCTTTGTAATTGTAATGTTCAGTTCTCTTTTTGTGATTAATAAAAAGAAAGTAATTGATTTCAATTGGAGTTCTTTTCTTATTTAAATACTGTACATGTCATGTACACATTTATTTAATCTTGTTTCGTTTTTTTTTTACATGTCAGGTGTGAGAAGAATTTTAAAGATTGAAATAAAATTCACACAAAACCTTACAAATAAAAACCAAATCCTGCCTTGATACACGCTGCCTATTGACCTGTCTCACTTAAGCACAGTACTCTGCTGTATCTGACAAAGAAAGGGTGGCGTTCCATCAATCATTACTATCCTTTTTTTTTCCCCCGCTCACAAGGATTTGCATGTAACTGTCAGATAAATCTTATCAAGAATGTAGAGAGCCCTTTACACTCTTCCATAAAAACCTTAACTCGATGTTAGAAATGTGGAAACAGAACGGTAAGTGTCAGTGTAAAGGAACCATTTTTGGGGCATTTCATCTACCATCATGATACTTCTTTTGGCAGATGATTTGCGAGCCACACAAGACTTGCCAAGAATATGGAGAGCGCTTAAAATGTAAATTAACAGCACTAATAATAGCTCAAGAATACTCAGCTGACTGGGTGTGTCAGTAGCAGCTATTCTGAAGACTGAGACTAAAGGACCTGGAGGATTTATGGGACTGGGACAGGTGCATATCATCTATGTGTGATAATTATCAAGTCAATGACTAACTGCACTGAGTGTGTGTTGGCATATCGTCCCTCAAAACATGAACTAGCGTAAGCCACATGTGACCCGGAATCAAGTTAGAATCAACATTCGATTACTTGTCTCACATATTTTCTCCCCTGTAAAAATTTAAGGAATCGTGCAACGAATAGGGAATATAAAACCGATTTTGATTTAAGTCACAACAAGGCTAAAGAGAGTTGTCCAAAACTTTAAACGGCTCTCCTGCAAAAGTAACAAAATGTGGCTTACGCTAGTTCATGTTTAGAGGGACGATATGAATGAGTTTAAATTGTGTTATCCAACTAACCCAGCTAGATGGTATGATTATGATCACAACACATATCTATTGATCTTTTAATCATTTATTTCAATTTCAAAAACAAATCAACATTGGAGATTAGATAAGATTTGAACAAGAACATTACAAATGACAAAGGAGAAACGTAGAGACACATTGTTTCTCATGTTGCTTGTTTTTATTAGTATAAGATATAAAAAAATATTTCAGAAGTATGAAGATAAAATTGTATATGATATTTAAATTCATTAGCGATAAGTAACGAGAAATATATTTCAAGGGCTTTGTTTTGCTGAATGTACACAAGACATCATGATTATAAATTTTGTGGATTTATCGAATGTTCTGAGTTCTTTTTTTTTTAATAAGCTGCAATGCTGATCAAAAGCTAAACAAAAATAGAATTAAAGCAACATAACACTTGCAGTTGTATTATAAAAATCTTAATGAACAAAATTTGTAAAGGGTCTAACATAGGATCTATTGAGATTGTTTTGCGTTTTTTGTTGGTTTCTCTTTTGTTTTTGTTTTGTTTTTTCATAATTTTTCTATTGGTCCCTTTCTAAAAAGTCATTTTTGTTTGTGTTGTTTATACTTTTTTGTGTATGAGGGGGAGAGGATTCTTTTCAATTTTAATTTACTTTTGTAATGTAAAACATAAACTCAAGGAATGGAAAATTTTCGTTTTAAAGAAAAGAGATCATTAATTATTTAACAAATCATCTACAGTGGAGATTGTAAATCTTTAAAGACATATCACATGTATCGAAAACTTGATAACTAAAAAACAAAACAAAAAAGAGATCATAAAATAGCCTGTGTAGAACAAAATATGCAGTCAAACCATCTTAGAAGACGCCTGCCAATAATACTAATAAGGTCAACTGTGCATACAGCCAGTACACTATGAGATCCTTGAGCCGTTAAGTGTAGTCTTTTGGGGGTTTTTGTTTGTTTTGTTGTTTTTTTTTAAGAAAAAAAAGAACAATCGTTTACACAACTTGCTCATAATGGTTTCTTCTGCGGACGCGACTTGCAAATTGGTCCTGCTGAATGGTGTGATGGCTGACTGACCTACCCCTATTACCCTCTTAATTAGCAGGTGGAAGGGTGGGTGGGTGGACCAACATAGCTTAACGTAGCATGAAACTTGCACATTGACTTGAAATAGCCAAAGTGAATTCTTTCTTATGAATCTATGAAGATGCAAAGGTCCTTTAGTTTGCCCTTCTCTAGACTGTTTTAGATCCTGTTCTTTCATTACATATGGCTATTCGCCGACATGGCAAATACTAGCATGTGAAGATGCCAAATATAGAAATAACCAAAACAGCTGAGCAGACAGTCAGTGAACAGGATAGAATCGTCTCACTCAGTCTGGTGTGCCCAGTATGTTGAGGGTGGAGACATGGCACTAGGCACGCTAGTGACCACTTCCTTGGTCAATGCTACGTAACGAAACAAGTCAGGTTCACTTTGCTGTTAGCGTGTTGCTTTCCATGTCCCTGTGCTTTAATCTATTGAGTGCTGTTTGCAATCACTCTAGATGGACATCCCATACTTAAAAGTTTCTTTGTTTGAAACAATTCAGTACAGACAACACAAGATGCCAAATGCCTACATCCTTACAGTCTATGACAGGAACAGAAGTTTGTCTCAACCGGCCATTTATGGACGAGAAAGAGAAGTTAAGTGCAGACATCCATCAAAAAGGGAATGTTGTGGCATACTTCCCTTGAATGAAATAAGCACCCAGAGGATTAATTCAAAAAAAAAGAGGAAATATGGGATTTCGGAAGGGACAACTTTCAAAGACACACTCCAACCCCTCTCCATATTGGGACACATATCTACAATGCAATCTCTCTATAACGACATTCGATATAACGACATTCTCTGTATATCCACATAGTGCCCGGGTCCCAATATTTTCCTTACATATATCATTAGTAATAAAAACCTCACATTGCGACAATTTTAGTAAAAACTCTGTATATCGACATCGATAGGGTGGTAATCAACAGCAAGAAATTGACAGAAGAGAAGGTATTTCTTATCAAATGAAAAAGCTTGTTTTCTAACCAATAAAATCCTGTACTCTAAAACAATAAAAACACTTTTCTTTCTCACTAGGCTAATGAAAGGCTTGATTAGCTGACCAATGATATTCCCCCTTGTTGAGTATAAGAAGGGGCAGTGCTATTGACCCGCTATCACTCCCATCAGTAGACTACCTTTGATTTTATTTTGTTTGCAATAATAAAGAAGAAAAAAAACACACACACAAAAAAGAGAGAAAAGAGT
>JBCJKF010297536.1:0-14530 GCA_039654545.1 Plocamopherus ceylonicus | reverse complement strand
ACATTTCAGTATTTTACAATCTCCATAAATTTGTTTACTCCTCAAGATCATAAAGTAAGTCTTAATCATAATATTAAAGTATATTTTATACACATGTCTATACTAGAAAAATGTCAATTATTATAAATATTTTATTAAGTTTTTCAAATATTTAAAAATAAAATATTTCATATGCATTAAATAATACAGTAAGACGTAAAATATATGTATATCATTATCACAAAGATATAAATGATAAGCAATTAATTTCACAATTGACAAATAAGTAGCTTATCTCATGAATTACTTCCGTCGTTGTTCGATACCACCGTAAGCCTTCTTCAACTCTCTTGCATATCCTTCTCGCTGCTGCTGCTTCATGGCACTTGACATTCACTCGCGAGAATACGATTAATTATGATCACACGCGCAAACTAATCAGCAGAATACAACAATCGCGCGACACTTTGCAGAGCACTTCCGAATGTTAATCACACTCGACGCGTATTTTATTACATGGCGACGGATACGAACAATGCAAAAAACTCTCTGATATTTAATACTCGAAAATCATCAAAGTCATGCATCACTATCGACATTTTCGTTAATAACGAGAATAACATGGTTTAACATAAATGAATAAATGTTCGCATCATATATTTCGACCGAATAAACCTCGCGAAATATGCGTTTTGATAAATTGCAACGATGTACAAACACCGAATTTGCAAACGCCGTTAATAAATATCAAGATATAAGAGATTATTATAGATTATATTATCTAATTAAACGCTCGAAGTCGATCCGTACGATAACCACGACCGTTATTGAGAAACATAGCTTCACTCTGATATCACAAGAATTAATGACTATTAACGTCGCGATAAACTATCAGAAAATATATAATCGAAATTCAATATTGCAGACGCGAGATATTTTTAACATGCAAAGTTACACGTGTATCATGAATAAATCGATAGAAGTTAGGTATCGTGCCTTTTTCGTTACTCCGATCAAAAAGCCGTTGTTGTGATTACGTGTTATTTGCCGTGAGAGTTAATCATCTGCACGAACTAATAATTACGAATTATAGCGAATAATTATAGTGTTTCGAAGATACGATGATATGGCTCGCACACCTCATTTAATTCTTGCCGTACACGATTAACATCGGGTAAGAAAACGATATGTATTATATTGATGTAAAAATGCGGCATGTGTAAATAAGAATAAGTTATTACGTTATTACGTAAACGAGAACGAGTGCCGAACATACGTGTGTATGTAATCACACATACACACACATAATTCCTTGTCCAAAATATTTGATATAATATTAATTATTAATTTAATAATTAATTATTAATTAGTAAATTTATTAATTATTTATTAAATTCATTAAATTTATTAATGCACGCTTCAGATATTTCACGGTTTTGATTATTCGATCTTGCATTCTCAACCCGATAATGATTAGCAAATTACAAAATCGACGAAAAATTCAAAGCTCCAAGTAAAATATATTTAAACAAATATACTAAACAATCAATTCCTTGCTTAAAATATTTAATACGATCAAAATAAAAAATGTATGCGAGATATCTAGTCTCTGGATTTTCAAATTAATTATTAATAAATGCTTCAGGTAGGTCAACGAATCTTACGGCTATATATTTTTTATCAGTAACAGATATAGAATTGTGACCACATAATTTTCAAGAGAATCGTAGTTTTCCCATTGTTCTTCGGTCGTAATATAATAAATAAAGTTTAACGTCGGGAGTGCCGTGCAAGGTATCGTGTTGCATTCTGCCGATTAATGTTCGTACGATCATAATTAGTCGTATTCTCGCGAATGAGTATCGAGTGCCATATAACATCAGCAGCAGCATCACAAAGGATAAATAAGAGAAGAAGAGATACGTAGTGGCATCGAACAATAGCAGAGCAATTTATGGAATGAGCCATTTATTCAATTTATTATTTTAATCTTCATTATGTTATGATTTGTTATGAAATTAATTGCTTATTTATTTCTGTGATAGTGAAACATTTTGTATTACTATATAATGTAAAATATATAAAATATTTCAATTTTTTATTTTTTTTTTTTATTTTAAAATGCACTAAAAATATTTAATATTTATTATATATATTTATTTAAAGATTTCAAAGAATCTCGTGCTCGCGAAATAACATCCCGAGAATCAAACGCACTTAAATAAGTAAGTATACTCACCATGAAGAAGTCTGCGTGGGTATCGCCGGAAGTGTCCCAGGCGGCAGAGATCTCCTCATCTGGCAACAGGCTCTACCGTTGGCGGACGTGTCTCCGCAACAGGCGGCCGGATTCGCGCACACGTGACGACCGACACCGGTCGTTGTCGTGGATGTGACGGTAGCGGCAGTGCCAAACTCGACCGCGGATCCGCGCACTTTGGGCCTCAGCAATGGCGATGTGGCAAACGTCTCACGCTGATTAGACGCTGTGCTACTGGAGCTGCTGGATCCGGGACTGCCGCCCATTCGGCCGGACGTCGCATATGCGAATCCTCGAAACCGGAAATGCGTTTGATACGGGTAACCGGCGGGCGGTGGTAGCCGATAGTGATGATGAAAGCCAAGGTCGCGACGCATATATGGATCGCCTGGATCGCTCGCGGGCACGTATCGATCGGTTGGTGTGTGCGCCGCGGGCGGCATGTACCTGTCCACGTACCTGAACAAACGTAAGAGAAAAAGATTTTTAGATTTCCGATTGAACAGAAGTGAAATGCTAGAGAGTTTGAGAGAATTTCAGTATTTTAATGGAAAAGAAAAGATTTTTTTCGCAAAAATAAACTAACATAAACTATGCACTTTTATGCGGCATAGAAATGATTGCCATTTTTAGTAAAATTTCGAGAAATGCTGTAAAAGGGGAATATGTTCTTAAAATTTTTAATATTATTATAATAAAAGAGAAAGAAGAATGGAAATAGAAAACCGAATTCCTTATTATGTTTATTCTTACCTATCCGGATAGAGCACTTCAGGAGGTGGTTGTGGTACATATCGTTCAACGGGAGTATGCGCAGTCGGAGGCACGTAGCTGGTACTCGATGAAACATAAGTGCGGTCAGTGGAGGACGTTGCGACGACGGATGTGGCACAGGAGATGGGCGTTATGCGGCCGGTGAATCTGTCCTTGGGCTTCGGCAGGGACAGATATTTGTCGGTGACGCTGCGTGCCGGCGAATAGCGATCAGCAGGAGCGTGAAAGCGCTCAGCTCCGGAAGTAACTTGAAAACGATCGCTACTGCCGCTGGAGGCAAAGTATCGATCTTGTCCGAACTGATGATCGTTTTGGCCACCGACCGAGTAACGATCGTAGCCGCTTTGAACCGATTTCGAAACCAGATATTTGTCGACGGTGCTCTTTGTGTTCTGATAACTGCCGTTACTACCGCGATGAACATTCGACGACGCTTCCGGTGTCGGCGAAATTGACGCAAAACGCTCGTTGGAAGTCGAAGATTGGGTGCCGGTGGACGTCGTATAGGGCGAGTGGTATCTAGTGCCTAAATATCAAAAATTGATATTGCTTGTGACGCAATCGTTGAATAAAGCTCTGTTGAGCAATCGATATTAATAATCGATAATATCTTTCAATTATACAGATATTTCGATATAAAAATATATATAAAATATTGACTATGAAAATTATAGAGATATACATCGATTATTTCTATTCAATTTATCTACTTATTATTTTTGAAACAACAATGTTTCTTCAAGCAATGTTATTAAATAGAATTATTGAAATAAGAATTCTGTAGATAAAAAATGTATCCTAATTTGAATACATATCATGTAATACATAAAACAGAAATACGACAGTGTTTCAATATGAAAACCGAGATTAAATATCAATTTTTTAACTTATATTTTCTCTTGTCTTATATTAAGAAGCAAGAACTTCAACGCACTTACCGGTCTCTGAAGAGGAGGACGGCGAGGAAGATGTCGGCGCCAGCAGACGTTCGGTGGAAGAGACAATATAACGCGACGTCTCGGAACCGGACAGCCTACCGTCGTGCGCGGGTGACGATCCAGCCAGGTATCGATCGCTGGAAAATCTGTCGATCGATCGCGATTGGCTGCAGCGCTGCAGAGCAAGATCATTAAAGCGGTCGTTGCTGGACACATATCGCGTCTGATTGCCAACTTCCGGGAAACCGGAATATCGACCGAAATCGGCGGATGCCGGCGAGCCGATGGAGCGATCTGTATACTTTTGACAAACTGTCTCGACGCCTCTATCGGTGTAAAGACGCCGATTTTGCTCAGAATTGCTGGAAGAGGCTTGAAGAGACGTGCGGTCTGACGATGAATAGCGCTGATGCGCGCTCTCAGGATTAGGCGAATTCGAGAGGAACCTGCTAATCAAATGGAAAGTATTGAATAACAAAATACGAAAATTTTAAAACATAAATACGAAATAGACTCGCGTAAATTGTCGAATCTATTTTACGCGCATACCATAAAAAGTTTACCTCGCAATAACAATGTAATAAAAATAATACTATATAATAAAAATGCAATTACAACTCGAAATATTAAATATGAAAGAATACAAATACTGGTTATAATAAACAAGTCTGTAAAGTTATTAGAGATAATTTATTGAACTCACCTCTCAGTGGCCGCCGCAATCGCCGAATACCGCTCGTGATGTGCTGTCGCTGACGGATCCTGTCGAGGATATCTATCGTTAACGTGCGATTCGGCCAAGTATCTTTCCGACTTGCCGACGAATCTCTCTGGTACCGGAGCGTGTATTGGCGAGGAGGACAATATCCTGTCTGCGGAAATGGCGGCGTAGCGAGAGTCCTTGGCGTAGACGCCGCCGCTCTGAAGTCCCGTCTGAAGTCCTTCCAAGACCGGGGAAGACCCCGAAAGCAAACGATGATCAGATGATCCAGCGTAGCGTTGTTGATCCTTAGCGTCGCCGGGAGTTGATTGCTGAGTGGCCAGCAGCCGCTCGGTGGAGGCGAAACGCTCTTTGGCGGGCATCGGTGATGCTGAAGCGGCGCTGTCGGCGCCATACTTGGGCCCCGGAGAATTGGGGGGCAAAATGCGATCAGTAGCAGGATAACCAGCCAGGCTCTGGCTCGAGGCATACTTCTCGCTCGGACTGGGTGACAATGGCGGTGGCGGGACGAAGCGGTCGTTGGCTGGTGCTGGCGATGGTGGCGACGGGAACGTCTCCGTGGCGAAGGGTCCGACGAGCGCGTTCGCGTTCGCGTATTCACTCGGCCCGCTCGGGCCCGCTTTGTCAAAGTGCAGCTCCGGATTGCAGATCGAGTAACGTTCGTTATTCGAAACCCGTTGCTCGCCGTGCAGCGCGCTGAGATCGTTGAATCGCGCGAAACGATCGGCACTGCTGTGCGCACTGTAATGCAAACTGGAGGACTGACCGAACGTCGAAGTTTGATAATGCCCGAAACGCTCGCAACTCGATTGTCGACCATCGACGGTGCACTTGGTGAAATCGATCGATTGCTTGTCGGATGACTTCTCGTGCCGCTCGGCCATTCGCGCGCCATGGGTCTGATCACTTTGGACCTGATAATGTCCGAAACGCTCGCAACTCGACGCACGACCACCCTCTCCACACTTGGAATAATCGATACAAGACTTGTCCACGGTCTTCTCGTACCGCTCTCCCCCGATTCGGCTCCCATGCTCACCGCTCTGAGCCTGATAATGCCCAAAGCGCTCGCAACCCGACGAACGACCCTCTCCGCACTTGGAGAAGTCGATCGTAGACTTCTCCGAGGATTTCTCGTGCCGATCGACCATTCGGGTCCCGACATGCTCGTTGCTTTGAGTCTGTTGATCTTGATAACGCTCTTGGCTCGATTGATTCGCTGTACTCGTGACCGGACGCAAGTCGGATGATTGCTGCTGTTCCGCTTGTTGCTTGAAGCAGTCGCTGGGATTGCTGGAACCAATCTGGGTCCCCACGCTACCGGAATTCGGCGCGCTCGATCCGGGAAGCGGGGACGACGAGGATCCGTACTGAGCGATAGGGTGCTGGTGCAACAGGAGACGATCTCTTCGGCCATAGTCGTCGTCTGTCGGCATCCTGGTGGCCCGTGGCCCACTGTCAGGACATCTGTAAAAAAATCGTAATCAAATTGAGAATTAAAATGATAGAAAAATTAGTGCTAATTAAAAATCAATGTTATATATAAAAAAAATTCAAGAATTGATAACAGAAATATTTTTTTTTATAAGTTTACATTTATCTATTATATGGATGTATTGTGATAAATTAAGATTCTGCTCCAAATTTATATTAAGAAATAAAGTACATTATTTTACATAATATATTACCTAAAAATATATGTACATCTCTTATGAGCAATATTTTCAAAATCTCGAAGAAGTCGACCGGCGAAAAAATAATATTAAATGCGAGAAACACCTGGTAATGGCGTTTGATACATCAATACGCCGGAAGCGCGACCGAAAAATCTCTCGTATAAGGAAAACGCGTTAAACTCGCTAATTGCGAAAACCGCCGGCGGCGTCAAGTCATTTCCTGTCTCGTTTGACCTGGAAAAGCGGTCCTGTCACCGGGATCGTACTGCAGCGGCATAGAAAGAGATACATGATGTCGAAAGAAAGCAACAATATTTTATTTTTCACTAGTATGATAAAAAAAGAGAGTTTTTCATATCTGTTTTTAGGAGTTTCAAGAAATATCTACCATTTTTTTCTCTCAAAATGTCAATTTTTCTCTCTTTTATACATACACAATATTTTGCTCTCTCTTTTTATCGCTCGACACATTTTCGGACCTCACTTCCGGGTCAAACGAGCTGTCGATCCCCGCGATTGAAGCGTCAAGAAATTCGGAAGACCCTCCTCCGTTCGACAAAAACGCAATTTGACAAATGGTCTTATCCGGCAGTCGACGTGCGTGCGACACGTGTCACGCGTGGCCACGTTTCCCCATGTCGGGAATACCGACGAAATTTCGGAAGTCACGTCGAAGAATGTTGTCGCCCGTCCGTGAAACGACGCCGACGGCGTTCCCAAGTGGAAACGATGCCGTTTGAAATATTTATGACAAAAAAATTTCCAGAATAATACTGGCGAGCAAGCATGAGAGAACAATGATAGAAAAGATGATAGAAAAAAATGTCAACATTATTCAACACGATACAAAAGAATTAAACGTATTTAAATAAACTGAGAAAAATGTAATTATGTAAATAGTACTTTATAAACTTTATAAACAAGATTTTTTCATCAAAAAAAAAAGTTTGTTTTTATTTTTGTTAGGAAAAAGCAGAATACACGAAAAAGCAAACATACGGCAAAATACGAAAATCTTTCTTTCAATTCTTTCCCTTAAGTAATAAAAAGCAATTTTTAATAAACTAAATATTAAATATTAAATATGATACAAATTGTTTTTTATATTAATAAAATACACATAAAATATAATCAAAGATATTACATTTTCAAAGCTTGTGGACAGTTAATGAAATATAATGTGAAAAACATTAAATCCGACACGGTTCTCCATCGTTTTAAGTCGGATGGTTTATCGAACCATCGCGATGTCTTTAATATCGACTCGATTCGTCGAGATTAATTGTCGAATGGCGATTAATTCGTCCGATGACGAGCCGAGAGTTTCATCTTTTATGAGCATCTTTCGACGGTTGGCACGAGTCTGCCTGGCACCGTTCCAAATTGAATCCATTTAAATACCTGGCCATCGCCACCTACCCGGCCTGAATCCCACCCCCTAATTTCCGATTTTACGAGATTCGCCACAACTGCCGCGCAAGAAACTGTTAATGCATTCGATCTGACATCGATTTAAAAATTCATTCTATTCTTGGTTATTTTCTTTTACTACTTAACTTACTCCATAATATAACCAAGATTATTTTTTATTTGAAAATCAATTAATTGTATCAAAAAAAATTGTATATACTAATTTTTCTTTAATTATTATATTAATTATTATAAATTTTATACATTATCAATACAACTATTTGTCATTAAATAAAATTTGCACGCGTCATTAATTTTTATTGTAAAAAAGAAGATTTTTGTCGTAAGTATCTCACTAGAAACAAATTCTATTTTAATAAGCCCACAATTCCATAACTTACTGCAATGCAAGAGCGTTTCACAAGCTGGAAAATTTTTAATCTCATAACCACCGACGCGGTAATGGACTCTTACGAAACTATAATAATGGCGAAAGATGTTCGTCGCTCGCATAAAAGTATTTAAGTACTTCGCTCTTAAGCGAACTAGATCGGAATTTCAATCGGTCACTAATGGATTCTCGATTCCATCCGTCTGTTTTACTTCCAGGTCATGCGAGTCTAAAAGTACCCGAATTAGTATGCCGTCCTGGTAGATTCCAAGTTGGATTAGCTTGAGATATCTACGCAAGGTAATTATTATTCCTTTGCTGTTGTCATTTTTGCCGATTAAAATTGATAAACTGTCTTGTGATAAAAGTCAATTATATATAAAAATTTGTATAAGATTCAAAAGTATCATATTTAAAAATAGCGGAACTGTCAAAATTATATTGTAACATATTAAAAAAATTGACACATTGTCTTTCATAATATTTATAATATTTGTGATTCAAACGTATACATATACGTATGTAATAATATTATGGAAATTAAAATTATTAAATATTATCAATGCCGCGTCGATCTCTCTTAAAAATCGATCAAAGTTGTAACTCGAGGTAAAATATTTGCATATACATTTTCAAAAACTTCTCAAATACATCGAATAATTAGAAAAAAAAAAAAATAATCTAAAATCCGAATTTTATTTCCAATAATCGTATCGAAGAAAATAAATAGAAGCTACATCACTAATACTATTACAGATAAACAACGATTATATCATTTCGATTGATTCATCACTAAACGCCGAGAATATACGACTTACACGGTATATTATCACGTATCCGGATTAATACGCGGAAGAAAAACGTCGACGTGAACGACATTAATTCGAGACCTCTATAAATCACTGTCTCGTCCTTTCTTTCTCACCATTCTCAGGACGAGCATCCTCACGAGATCGCTATTTACGAAGGATGATAAATAATAAGAAAGTATAATAAGCGACGCACTCCGCCACGTCCCACCCGCCACCCTCTTGCGTTGCTACCCCGCTATCGTCCGCCACCCCTTCCGGACGAGCCCCCTCGTTCGATTTCACCTCGTCTGGATGCAATAAATTCATGTCCGCCGACTCGACGGCTCCGTCCCTCTGCAGATATTTCTCCCTCCCTCCCTCCCCCTCCCTTCTTGCTTCTCCGATCCGGTCCCCATTTTTCTTCGCCCAACAAAGTCGCGGCAAAGTATCGAACGGAAATAACGGAGCGTTGGGGGAAAATACGACGTCGAAATAGCGGATGGTCGACTCTCTCGTTTGTTGCACAAACTTTTGATAATTTTGCAGAAGATGGTTTATAATTGAAAAATTATTGCGCGCGCGAATCATCCGTCTCAAAAATTTCTCGCGACTTGTACGCGTCAATTAAAAATTTTTCTCGAAAGATCATCGATGAGAATTCAATCGAGATTCATCTAGAAATAATCAATGACCAATTATGATTTCGTCGTATTTATATGCACCCTCCCGCCTCCTTCCTGAAGCTTGATTTGCGCATACATGCCATTATCTCCACATTAGCCTCCAATTAGTGAGAAACAATTAATCAATTATATGTGTACGTATACCGAGCCTTAATATTTATAATGCATACCACGTGTGCTACGTTTCTCTCGCTATCGAGAGGAAAAAACGGCGAACGAGCCGGTCGATGACCGGTGTCCGGCAAATGGGACGTAGAGGTCATAAAATCTTATTTGTTGGTCGAATAATGGCGACGCTAAAACGTGGCTAGCCTGTATCGCGCATTCTCCATTAGCCCTCGTTCCTCGAGGAACAGCTACTCACAATCGCCATTGTTCCATTTTATTTATCGCATTCGTTAATCTCGTCTTACAGTCCGGAATCTCCCTCAACTTTTCAATCTACAAAATTTTACGTTGCTCGTTATTACACTTGCTTTGGCTACTTTTTTAATATAATTATGCTATTCCATATGTATATATATATTTATTATGAATTATTTATTTACTTGTTGAATAATTTATTGACTAATTTATTTGTTATTCGTCGATTGCAAAGCTACAGATAAACCGAAATTCAATTATCTCGTGTACTTAAATAGCTACACATTTACACTAGTATTTTATTTAATTTTTTAATTTTTAGAGAAAATTTAATCTAAATTTAATTGTTTCAAATATAAGACTAATTTTCTGGAATTTTTTTTTTTTTAAAGGATATATTATTAAATAACGTTAAATAACGTAATTGTGCATTTTTCTAACGGAAAAAGCTGTTATTTGTACGAGAAGGTGTGATTTTATCGTCGTTACGATTGATTGACGTTGCAAACAACGTTACAAGATGAACCGAGCGATGTAATTAATTATTTTCCCGCTGATAATTAACTCTGCTTAAACACACGTATGCCGACGTGTCGCAGCAGTGGTAGCAAAATTAGCAGAGCACACAATGCAACCGTGCTCGTTATAGTTGATCAATGGTACTGTATCGTGGGACGATCGATATGATTATCATCATCGTAAGACCAGCTAGCGTTCAAATTCAATCCCTCCGAATACAAAGGGTCAATCAGATATCAATGCTCACACTACGCTTAAAATATTTAGATGGTATACAAAAGTTAGAAAGCTAATCGATATCGCTACAGGAAAAAGTACGTCGCTCCCTACGATTAATCGAGCGAATGAGAATGGCATCCGTGATTAATCAGATTAGTCGGGGGAAAAAATTACGAATGCGTGATGATAAAAATCGCGTATCCACGGGAGACGGAAACATCGTCGTCTAACAAAAATATGCGTTAGCGCTAATTATATCAAACTGGAAATATACGTCCTGTCTCTTCCATAAGACCGTGTCTTCCGTAGCCGCAGCAGCCTCGTTAACCGCCTGTCACGCGATACAGTTTGCTCGGTACATACAGATTCCTAATATATGCTCACACACGCCTACGTACAGATGCGCCCGTACGTGTTTGGGTACAGGAAACTACGTTGAAAGTTATATCTTACAGTTACCGGCACGTTATCGCGGAACTTGTATAACGTAACATACATACTAAGGGGGTAGAAATTGCATACGCGCGCGCGCACAATATCTACCGGGTGTCCCGGCAATGGACATCGTGCGCGATCGTTCAATTAAAGGTCTTTTTCCCTCAGTCTTGAAATTCTCACTTATGTGATTTCAATGTTCTTTTTTTCGCATAGAAAAAAATATAAGAAATATTCCAAGCTTCAAGCTTTAACGAAGACTTCTTCCTCGAAAGCAGAAAGAAAATTAAAAGAACATTAATACAAAATTCACGCGACAAAATATATTTGTGTGTGCGTGAAAATAATAATAATGTATATTACTTTCAAAATTCTTAAATAAATATGAACTATAATTTATCTTAAATCGAAGAGACCAATCTCTGCAAAGACAAAAAGATTCATCTTTTGAGAGATGGCAACTTTCTCTTTGCTAAAAATGAGACCTTAAATGAGAAATTACTTTCTCTTATTTGACAACACTAACTATTTACACACTAATACGTTGAAAACCGGAAACTAACGCACATGGCAAAGTTACCAACCTACATTGCAGCGTTCTGCTTTCGCGAAACAATGCTATATCGACGTATACACACAGCGAGGATAATTCACCTTAGTATTGAATTTACTTGTCTCTTCGATACGAGATAAGGGAGACGTTCTCTCTAAGATGTTTCCTCTCTCAGATTCGCTGAACGCGTCAAATTAACCATGCTGCCGGAAGCTGCCGAGTTTCGGGCACTAGAAACTTCCGCTAATAAACGTAGAATACGCCGCTAATCCGCATCGGTGACTTAAGAACAAAGGGGCCTGCCTGGCTTCTAATAGCCGCGCATGCTGCATTATGCAGGCTCTAATTTTCAACGGCGTGTTCCGCCCCGGAAATCTTACTCGGATTTCGGTAAGAAGTTATATATCGCAAAATTAAGAAGAATTAACCTGAAATTTAAGTTAATTATACACAATTCGAGAATTTTTTAAAAATTCATGTAGAACGATCGCCAAAAGTTACAATCAGAAATTAATCTCTTCTTTCATTCTCCTCTATTTCAAAAAATTTTTCCTAAATTACTTATCCACGGCAAAAATTTTTTCATAAATTTTTTGATTTTTTCAAAAGTAAAGGAATTAAATAAATAAATAAATACAAAGAATCAAACAAATCGAAAGGGGATAAGTAACGGATTCCAAAATTCAAAGAAAATGAGAAATTGTGGTAGGAAAGTCATTCTTGCCCACGTGTGTAACAAGAAATTGAAGGGAGACACAATTAAAGTAGAGAGTAAAAAAAGAAATGTCAAATAAAATAGCTGAAAAGGGCTTGTCGTGGTTTTCCACGTTGGATTCACGAAATCTATTCGGCTGCAACGAGCGGGACGTGTCGTTGCTCGGGTCGCCACAGAGGTTGGTAGAGGTGCTGAACGCTTAGCTTGATATTGATCGACCTTCTCCACCACCCTGCCCCCTTTGCCATTCGCGTGGCCCCGCCAAGCCGCCGCATCTCCGCGCAAAGCAACGCGCCGTATAGTGACGTAACGTCAGGAGGGCAAGAGAGGCTGAGGGGACAGCGAAACAACCCTCCTTCCCTCCCAATTTCCACCTCGTGTAGCCCGTTTCTACCACCCCTTCGACGAGCACCGACGGGCGTGCAGCAACAATTTGTCACTCAAAAATTGCTCCCCGGGGAAAAACAGACGAGTCAGATGTAAGAACAGGGCGAGTCCACCCTTTCTAAAAAGGAAGTCAAATAATCGAAAGCCGGAAACATTTTGCGATATTAGCGGAAGTGTTTAAGCTCAAAAAAAAAAAAATCTCAAGGACGTATATATGTAATTAATGAGAGAAAAATCCTTGGAAATTAAATTTATACATTTCTCTTTCACATTTTATGAAAGATTAAAAATGTTCGATAAATTTATAGGAGTATATAAATCTGTGCTTACATGATATTATATTTACATTTATATTTTATTTTTATATTATTAATTGAAGACATACATATTTTCATCGCGTTTATGTTATACTTATATTCATATTCTTTTTTCTATTTTACACAGACTGCATTTTTCGATTTATGAGGAAGTGAGTCATTTTCAAAGTAAAGCAAAGAAAAGTCTAGGAAAAGTAAAAATCGCGGATTGGAATGCAAATTGAATTTAGAAATATTTATTTCGCAAAATCATCTATTTAATTAAGCGTAATCAGGACAAGGGCGCCGCTACCGGCGAATAATTAGAGGAACGTCGTCGCAGAAATTAGCATGACAGCAATATTTAATTAACGAGTAAGACAGACCGATCTTCGGACAGTCTTCCCTTCGAAGAGCCAAAGGAGCCTACTGCCGAATATTGTGCGGAAAGAGGCGACCCTTCCGCAACCTGCAATCTGCAACTGAATGCAGCTTCAAAGGCGGCATTCAAGTATCCCTCGGAAGTTCCGAGGTGAGCGAGGGTGAAACCGAGAGGAAAAGAGGAGAGAGCGTGAGATAGGATGCGACAACTTCGCCGCACGTTTGTTAATTAACGTTAATTAATTAAGGAGTTTCATTGCGTAGAGACACATCTATCCACCCCGTACTTCAACCTCTTCCAGTTAAACCGAGATTCGATATTACATTTTCGTCGGTTTGTCCAATTGCTTTCTCCTTTTCTCTTTTTTATAATATATAAAAAACTTTATTTTTTACAAAGATCGATCTTCGTTATAATAGTATTTTTTACTTAAGCTTAGAAAGAGATAAAATTTTTTTTATTCCATATAAAATAAATTGAAATTTTAATTTAAAATTTAATTTAAAATATTTAAAAACACCCCTTCCCGGTATTACGATCGACAAAAAATTAACACATGTTTATGGAAGTATCTGTCATTAAAATTGCGAAATCGCGGTTTCTTTGAGATAGCTTATCTGTAAAAAAAACAATTAATTAACCTACAGACACGTAACGATTTGTGAAAAGTTTTCATCCAGATAGCATGTGGAATAAGGGCATATTGCTCTTTTACAGCTCTTTTATATACCTTTCACATTTCTATATCTATACAATATATAGCTTATATACAATAATGAAAGTCTAAAGTTAGATACCTTATTCCCTGAGGGAAAGAAAAAGAGAAAGAGATTTATTGCAATCGAAATACTGGTAAAGTCAAATAATATTTCCAACATACGTTTCAATATTTTCTTTTTTCAGAAATGAAATATAAAATATACCTCGAATTCTATAAAAACCTTGAGTCTACAACAAAATTGAGTGAATAAATGTAATCTAAACAATTTAGTCTCGTTAAAAAAAAAAAAAAAAAAAAAAAAAAAAAAAAAAAAAAAA
>JBCJKF010296425.1:1994-14540 GCA_039654545.1 Plocamopherus ceylonicus | reverse complement strand
ACAGAGGGGTACCAAAGAAGCGCCTCAAGGACTCCCTCAGGAAGTCCCTCAGTGCCTGCCACATTGACCATCGCCAGTGGTCGACACTCGCTGCTGACCGCAAAGACTGGCGCCACACTTTTCACCAGGCAGTCTCCTCCTTCGAAGACTCCTATAGGGAGGAACGAATTGCAACAGCAGCAGTACCAGAGAAGACCTTCGATTGCAGCCACTGTGGCCGGATCTGCCTTTCCAGCATCGGTCTGGTCAGCCACCAAAGGGCCTGTAGTCGCCGTGGACACCCCCCTTCTTAGATCCTCATCAGCGAAGAAACGCCAAGAAGATATATATTAGCTGTGCACTAAAATTGTACCCTTTCCTCTCCGATCTTCCTCTTCTGGGGCTTCATTTTCATCCCTGGGGGTTTGGCAGCTTTTGGCTTCCTGAGATATAATTCAGGGTGGAAAGTTTTCCGCGGCAACACTGAGATCGGGCCAGGATCCACGGCAGCGCTACTTAACTCCGCTCAGGTCAGTCATGAGAGGATTCCCGCTGATTCCCTTCTCTTTACCTACTGACAAGAATGGATCATTTCAACCACTCTCTTCATATCACCCCACTGGCTTACTACTGCATGCTCAATTCACATTTTGATTTTACTGCTCTCCAGTTTAAATGTAAAGATTAGTACATGTATTAGTTAGAGAAAATTGTTTTAAATTTTCTAAATTTGGTAAACAGTTACATCTGCAAAAGGTTAGAATACATATAATTTAGCATACATATCAGCATGTTGCATAAAACGTTTAAGGCTGGTTGCATGATCTAAATCATATATATACCGACTGAAGCCGCTCGACAGCGAAAAGTTCAGGGGCAAAAAGATTTCACACTTTCCACCCTGCATATGGAAAAAGCTGTGTAGGCCACATGCCCTAGTTAGAGCTAATTCTTAAAAATTTTCTTAACTTGGCCCCCAGTTTCTTCCAAACGAATAAGTTGCATAACATTTAAGATTGATTGTATGATACATGTATACCGATTGAATCCACTCCACCAGGAAAAGTTAAGGGGCAAAAAAGGATCTTGCACTTTCCACCCTGATAATTGATAAAGTACTTATCCTTTTCAGTCAAAAATTTGGTGATTGACGTTTTGCATTTACCTGATACTCGACTTTCCATTCTTTGATCTGATTCTGGAAAATTTCAGTTCTTGTCTTTGTTATGAGATATAACATCCTCACCATAATGTGAATGTGCGTTGTCCAGTTGCAGATGTTTTTCTATTCTATTCTATGATATCTGACAATCATGATTTCTGTGTTTTCCTCATGCAGCTTCAGTTTATTTTTATTTGTTCACTGAAGTTTTTATTTTTTCACTTGTTTTACAGGAATTTCCTTTGTTTTGCATGTATTGCAAGATAAAATTAAAATGTTTTATCACAAAGTGACTTTTTTTTTTGTCAGGAACTAGACATACAACTTTGTATAAAGCCCACATTAAACACAATCTTTTTCATTTTAATTTTACAATGTTCACTCTATAATCCTTTTATTTTTTTGTTTCCTTTGTTTTCATTCATTGATATTGTTACTTATTGTATGATTAGCGAAATTTTTATCAGGAACTAATTTATTATTACAATAATTTTGGTTTGGTTTCCGTAACCTCAGAATTCCTCAGTATTATCACACTCCCCATCTACCGCAACCAACTGCAAAATTAAAATTAAGAGATATATATTTGACGAGAAACCATTGCCACCATAATCTCTTTCTACCCCTCAAGGACTGACCTGGTGCATACAAATAAAAAGCTTTCACTCTCAAACCATGCAAACAATTGGAACATTTTACTTCATGAAGTTTTCAACATCTCAGTGTGTTAATATGACTTAAAAGTCTGATATGTTAAATTGTACATTTGAACAACAGACTGAGATAAGTTGGTAAGTATATTGCATTGGACTGGGGGAAAAAAATAAAGGCTGAAAAAATTCCACTCTAAACAGAAACTTGTATTTTGGTTTTCAAATCAAATTTCGAGCATCAATAACAGTGTCGCAAATATGGACAATTAGTGCAAATGACTTTGCCCAAGAATTAATTCAAAATATCGTGGATGGAATTTCAACCCATGACTTTTCAGTCACATGTTCAAAAGCCTCCTACTGTGCCACTGTCGCAACATGCACAGGTATGAATGCTTAATTAATTATATTAAATATTTATTTGTCTTAAACATGTAGACCTAATCCACCTTTTCTTCGTTTTCTTTTTTTTCTTACCCCTGTCCACAATAGGTCCGGTTGAAAGCAAGCAAAGTCTACCGACTATCCCATCCATCATGGCTGCCAACCTGGGCCAGTCCCTGATGAGTGGCAGCGGCGTCATACCGTCCCTGGCTCAGGAACTGGCCGCCGGGAACTTCAACGATTCCCGTGAGTCCTTTCACGACTACATCTATTCCAAGCTCATCCTCGGGGAGGAGAAAGAAGGCACTGGCAACCCAGTCTTCCCGACGATGCCTAATTATGCACCGACATCAATGGGGCCTCCCCCACCGCGCACCACCTACAACCAAAACGCTAATAGTGGCCCCGGGGCCGTTTCCAGCCCACCCATATCCAACATGAACTCCAACATGACGATTCCCAGCGCCCCCCACGTCAGCACTCTGAAGCCAGGCAATTCCAAAAAGAGCGGGGGAAAGTCTCACAGTAAGAATTTATCCAACGTAGAGATTAACGTCCCTGATCACGAGGGGATAATGAATAAGAAGAAGAAGAGCCATAAAAAGAAGGAAAAGAATAATTTTTGCGATGTGTGTGGTCGTGGCTTTGCTGAAAAGTACACGCTCAACCGCCACATGTTGACTCACACACACGTGAAACCGTACTCGTGCACGAAATGCAACATGGCCTTTTCTCGCAGCGATGGTCTGGCGAAGCACATGAATGCCGGCCACCGCAGGATTGACGCACACCATTGTGACGTTTGCGGCGGCACGTTCAACAGCGAGGTCTCCTTTGAGCAACACAGGAGGGAGTACGGCTCCACGCTTCCCTTTGTCTGCAATCTATGCATGCTTGCTTTCTCTCAGTGCTGCCACTTGAATTACCACATGAAATCTCATTCACTGAAGAGTGATTACGGCGTTGACGTTGACCCCAGCCAGATCGATCCGGTGGACGTCGACGGACTTATTCCCGAGGATTTCAGCCCTCCGAAAAATGCAGGACGGGAGCCGTCCAACAAGATCGGCAGTCTCAACTTCATGGCCCTCAACTCTGGTCTCAACCCTGATATTCATATAAAGCACGAGGTAGATGACAATCAGTCGTATGGTGGAGCCGGTGCCCTTGAGGACTCTTCCAAGGATATTCAGGACGGGGGCAGGGAGAAGAATCTGGATCAAGACCGCCCTCCCTCTGTCCAGTCGCCGACTCCGGGCTTCTCCAAGGAGAACAACTCCGACTCCTCCATGAACAGCGGCATCACAGATCTGGACATGAAAAAATACTTTGACATTAAGGTGCCGAATCCAAAGTTCATGGACGGGTCTGGAGCGACAGGGGGGAACCCTTCCTCGACGGGCGAGGACACCTTGTTTCGCTGCCAGCTTTGCGGGAAGGGCTTCACGAGGAAGTACCACATGCAGCGCCACGTTCGGCTCCACACCCGGGGCCCTATACCCCGGGCGCACCTTCTGGACTGGACGCGGCGCCCGTACGCCTGCGGCGTTTGCAAGATGGGCTTCACCCGCCAGCATCATCTCACCAGGCACATGCTCATCCACACCGGCGAGCGCCCCCACTCATGCCACATATGCGGGAAGGCCTTCCGCAGATTCACCAACCTCTCCCTCCACGTGCGGACCGTCCACGGCTCGGAACGACCGTTCAAGTGCCCCATCTGCGGCCGCGGTTTTCCGCGCGTGTACAGCCTCCAACGGCACTTGAACACCCACGGGAAGAACAGCGATGCCAACACTCTGGCCAAGGCCGGCCTCCTTTCACTGTCCAAAGTGGGCGGCACCATCAACCTGACAAAGGGGGACAACAACACCGGTTTCGTCAGCAACACCAACCCAGGGAATATGGACAAGGCAGACAGAGGCCGAGATCGCTTACTGTCGGACAACAACTCGAAAGACAAATCGGGGCAATTTGATCAACAAAGACAACAACAGTTGCAACAACAACAGCATCAACAGCAACAGCAGCAACAACAGCAACAACAACAGCAGCAACAACATCAACCACCAGCCCAGCAACAGCAGCAGCAGCAGCACCAACAGAGGATGAAGTCGGTGTCAAGCAAGGGATCTCACAAAAACAAAAACAAAGATAGACAATCTCAGTCTCATTTCAACAACCCTACTCCAGCTGGTCTCATGTCTCTCAACAACATCAACAATGATCATAATAACATGGTTCCACAGTCCATGATACCACAACACCAAGCTGGTGAGGGGCTCCAACATCAGCAACAGCAACAACAACAGCAGCAGCAGCAACAACAGCAACAGCATCAAGCTCCAGGGCTCAACCAAGACGTTGAGCGGTTCTCATCGCAAGTCCTACTGGCCAACGCCATGGGGCGGCCTGACATGAGTTTAGCAGCGCGGGCCGGTTTCGGGAACCTGGGCATGAGGCCGGCTGGCCCGTACTCCCACTCGCACCACCACCAGTCCAACAACGGCGACCGATCGAACACGCCGTTCTCTATGAACCAGCAGCCTGACGGCTCGTCCAACACGTTCAACGTCCATCAAGGCCAAGGTCAAGGGAATGGCAGCGGCAATGACCGTTCCAACAACTCCAACCCGGCTCCCTACGGCCTCAACAACCGCGAAAAATCCTCCTCTTCCGCCTTCAACATCAGCCAGTCTCAGAACAGCAGTGCCACAGACAGGTCTTCCACTCCATACTCCCACAATCAGCAGTCGCAGGCTGGCCTAGACCGCTCCTCCACGCCCTTCATGCTGAATCAGACGCAGGGCACGGTGGACACCTTCGCCGCCGCCGCCCAGTCCTCTCGTCCTCAGGGTCAGCAGATGGTCTCCCCGCTGGACCGCTCAGAGCAGCGGGACGGCGCCATCGTGTACTCCCACGCTTCCAACGGCTTCCAGCTCCCCATGGGCACTGTGGACCTGTCGGCCCCGCGCGGCCGCCTCACCGAGCAGACGCTGCGGCAGATCCCAGACTTTGGCCACAACCTGACCATGAGCCAGGCGGCCCTCAACGAGGCGGCTGCCTTCGCCCACCTCCAGGCCGCCAACAACCTGCCCTTGTTTCCCGGCAACCCCGGCTTGTCGTACCAGCAGCAGCTGATGGGCGAGGCGCTGAGCCGGCTGGACATGGAGGTCCAAGCTGCGCAGCAAGGTCACCTGCCCGCTACCTCCCACAATAACAGTAACAGACAGTACTAACCAACAATATCACCATGCGACTCGCCAGTCATTACCTTCATTCTCATTTTCGCAAGACTCTCTTTGCAAGGTCCTTCGTTCTCAGCGGTAATCTTCCCTTGTGTAAATATTTAAGTGCAAAGCATCCACATCATTTATGTTCATGTAATTTTTATATATGTATATTGCTTCTTTTATGATTTTTTTCTTTGTTTATTTTGTTTCTTCGTTGTATTCCAATGAAGCATTTGATTTCAATGAGATTGATACTTTTACATACATGTGTAATCACCCTCATTTTATGAACTAAAACTTGCATCTTGTTAGAAGGGGACTCAGGAGGGTTGCTTGTTTTTGTTATGTATTGAATTCTATTTATATAAGTAATTTTTTTGAATTGTACTGTAAAGAATCCTGATTTTTTTTGCTATTATTACTAATACATGTACGACTTACTACTTAAACTTGAAGGAGTGCTCAGTGCATTGTGTGGTAAATTGGGATTAGATTTTGTGGAGGACGCATCTTCATCAGTGTATTTTGGGGTTGTTTTTTTTACACATGTGTACACCATGTACATTATACAACACTGATATGCCTTTATCGATATTTTGTCGTTCTGGTTGTTTTGTTTTGGACTTTGGGGGGGGGGGGGGGGGTAGATATGTGCTCATGAAATGACTGGTATTCAGATGAATTAGTGACAAATACGTTTTACTGTTGGCTAATGTTGTGTTTTAACAGGGTTGTGTTCAAGTATTCTCTCCATAGGCTAATGTGAATTGGTCCAATTTTAAATTATTTTTTTTTAAGTTATTGCTTGGGGAAAGGGGGCGGGGGTTGTGATTTTGGACATATTTATTTACCTAGTAGATATTGTGAGGGAAGGGTTGTTTGATCACACTGGTTTTTGTAGGTTAATTTGGATCATGTGCCGTAGTTATTTCTAGGCTGATGAATGTAAATGATTTGTTTTTGTTCTGTCTGTATAATATTATGCTATCTGTCATTGGCCAAGAAGTCGGTTGTCCGACCCAAAGTAATAATTTGCTGCTTTTTTTTTTTTTTTTTTTCTTGGACTCAAACAAAATTGCACTATATAAATGTGTAAAAATTATGTTTATATTATTATTGCTTTTTTTTACATATGCAGCGCAGCACGTGTTTGTCAAACCTGTTTGGGTAACAGAAATAGTTTTAGGCATCTGTGATTTGTAGTGGTGCGGGAAAGAGCCCAATAAGGTGTAATATATTGTAGTTATGTCTGAACTCGGGTTTTCACCGTTTGCAAAGATTTTTCTCTCAGAAGTTTCAAGAGTAAGAACAGTTCTTTTTATTTTCTTTGCCATTTTATGTCAATCTATCGATATTGATGTTTGAAAATGTGAAACATAGAAAGCAATGAGTCAGACGAGACTGAGACGTTTGAATATGTCCTGGCATGGAGCAATGGTCTATTAACATTGGTCTGCAAACTACTAGTCATGGAGTGCACTCGTGTAGGGTAACATACTAATGCAGGCAAATATCAGCGTTACCTGCACTATTTTTATCCACTGGCAAGTGGGCCTTTCAGATGGCTGATGCAGGTGTGTACATCACAATGGTGTGGGCTATTTTTAACATTAAGTCACCGGCCAGGCCTTGCGGGCTTCTCAAACTGGATTCTAATCCATTAAAATAGTACAAGTGCAGTGAGTGACAAATTTCTCGCACAGCTCGAACAGAAGGCAGACAGTTTTGGGAATCCATGAGCAGGTTAGCTTGTTGCTTAAAAAGAATGTAAAGTAAATAGAGAAAATTATTTGGGACATTACAGTTTGAGGAATCCATTAAAAGTGTATATCATGAAAGCATACTGCACTGGATATAGAAAAGTTATAATGCCAAGGATCATGGTGTTATGAATTTTCGGAAATGATCCTAAATTGACATCCGAATTTTTTTTCTTTTGGGAGTGGGGGAGGGGCGGGGGGTTATGGGGAGTTTGGTATCTCCTGTGGTGTAATCAATGATAATTCGTGTATTTTGAAAAGACTTTGGAGAAAATGGAGTAGGGAACTGGATGGGTGAGGGTATAATGTCAAGGCTGCTTGCTACCTTTTCTCGTGTGTCGTCCATAAAGTTCTACTTCCCCTTGCTTTCTCCTTGAATTCTTGTACATGTATTATCATCATGTGTGTGTGTGTATCTGTGTTTACATTGTATGGATGCATAAGTATCCTGCATTATAATCTTTTTTCTATCAGGCCGCAAGAATAAATTTGGAAGGAAGATCTGATAAGGGTTTTTTGTTTGCAGGTTTCTTTTTTGTTTTTTTGTTTTTTGTTTGGGGTTTTTGTTGGTTTTTGTGTTTTTTTAATTACATCTTTATCGAAGCAATGCAATATTTCTCTTCCATTTTTTAATTACAACAAGTGCTTTCTTTCATAAATAAAGTTGCTTCTACAGGTGCTTTTTAGGGAAATGTACATGACTTTGAATACGATAATGCAGGAGGTGTGTTCGAACACCTTTTCAAAATAATATATGTTTGCTGACTACTAAGCTTAAAGTCGATGCATTTGACCTCATGGCCATAGATGGCCACATAATTGTCAGATTATACAAAATGGCTACAGCACATTCAACCACGAATATGGAAAAAAATATTTCTTGGATATTATTGATTTGTTACAGTTTATTTGGGCCTCTTTTTTTTTCCCATTTGGTCAAGGCTGTCTCAGCATCTGGGAACATTTTAAAAAAAGAAAAAAAATTCCCTCACTCTATGTCCAGGATAGTGAATCTCAATGTTACATTTTGAATCGGGACATAAAAGAGATGGTGTTCAGTTTGTTTCGTTCTTTTATTATTATTTCTTTTCTTCTCTCTTCCTCTTTTTCCTTCCCTCCCTTCCACTTTTTTTTTTTTTTTTAAGGCCAGTTTTTTGGGGGATTTTTTTCACATGCTGGTTGTGTTTGGAGATAGAAATCTGAGCTTTTTTTTTTTACAAGTGTTGTATTTTCAGGCTTTGCGCTGTGGTGATGCTGGATTGATGTAATATTGACCAACAGAGGGCAAATGTTGTGTTGTAAAATCATAAGGAAATGTCTTACAATTTCTGCAGGCCAGGAAGATTTGATACGTTGATGAAGTCAATACGTCGGCAAGAGCACTTTAACTCTCAGACTACAATTTGTCCATGTATCAGGAAGAGCATGATCATGTACGTTTATGAGGGTGATAATCTAACTCTTAGACTAAAATTTGCCCATGTATAGAGATGATCGAAACTATATACAGTAGAACTCGGATTCAGCGAACTCGTTCGGTCTTTTGTAAAAGTTCGTTGGATGCAAGGTTCTTTGAAGCAAAGGTCTAAGGGAAATAACAAACTACACTCATGTATGAAAGTTCCGACATCTCTTTGATCTCCTATCAGTATCTTCCTCATGTCGGCTATTAATGCTGAGTGCTATGCTGCTCCCTCGCCCTCCACCTACGGTCATTTTCTCTGCGTCTCCACACCTTGCCCTACCCTAACCCTTAACCCCCACCCCTGGTTCACAACTGTTCTGCATAACTATATCCACCACCCTGCCCTACCCTTAGTCCAAGTGGGCGTAATTAATAATATCATAGCCTTGTTTCTTATCAACTGACAGTAGGACTTATGATATGACTCTGAATTTCTTAGATTTGTGATTGCCGTGACATCTGGTTCGTTGGAACCGCGGTTGGGTTGAGATTAGTTCGTTGGATAAAAGATATTTAGTATAGTTAATGAGGGGAGAAAAAATGGGGATTTTTCTCTGTTCGTTGAATGCATGGTGTGCGTTGAGTCCGAGTTCGTTGGATTCGAGTTTTACTGTATCAACATGAGCATGATTAAACCCTTTGACTACACTTTGCCTATCTATATCGGAATGTTACGTGCTCACTCAGATTTATGAGCGTACTGTAGGCAATAAGTAACGTCATGCATATGTCAATATATTATTAGCTTTAAGTAGTGCCAGATCAATTCTGCACGTAATGTCCCAGTGCTTGTTTACTCACTGCATTCATCTAAAAACAGTTGACTACTTTGCTATGAAATGAATGCTGCTCCAATGATGTGGGGCTGTAGTCAGGGTTTGTAGTATTTTCAGTCCATATTATGAGCCTTGAAAGCATCTCTCTTGTTCTGTGGTGTCATTTTTCCTCTTTGAATTTCAAATTCTTTTCTTGACACTTGAGTAACATTTTTTTTTTCAACTGTTGGCAGGGTCTCTTGTGTGAATTTACTTTTGACTTTCACTAGAACTAGAACCACTTTCGTTGTCTACTGATTTTTTTGTGCCAAGGAAAAAAACAACTAAAAAATAAACTATTACTATTACTACTGGGTTTTTTTGGTTTCCACAAAGAGGGCCCGGCATGGTAGTTAGTGAATGTTTTTCCTTCAGATCTGATCCCTTTAGGACTTGCCCAATAGCATCAAGTTGTGCAATTGTCTTTAAAATTGTAGGTTTTGTTTATTTTATTTTCATTGTTTATTTTAAGTTTTCATTGGTCAAGAAAGTGAAACTTTCATTGTCATGTTGCACCATTTCATTATACAAGAATTTCACCGTTTCACACATTGCAAGAGTCCTTCGAATTTTTGTCCGTTTTTGTTTTTTGGGGTTTTTGGTTTTTGTTTTGTTTTGTTTTGTTTTTTTCATCGCCATCTTTATTTTTATTATAGCGATAATTATTTTACAATGCCTAAAGGTTGTGTATTTTAGTCTTATAATGTCTGTAAGAGTGAGGCTTGTAAAGTGTGTGAATTAACCCTTTGACTATTTAGAGCTGATTTATTGGCATGAGCACAATTTAACTCTGGCCGCAATTCGTCCATATAAATGGGGATGATCACATTCTCATTCTGATCTATGGGCAAAGTCGTCAAAGAGTTAAATCATGCTTGTTGCAGTCAAAGACTTAAATCATTCAGTCTTGTTGTGAGCATCAAGTTACCGTTCTTAATTCTGTTCTGGCTACTTAATTTTTTAACCCTCCTTAAATTGATCGGTTCGTTGTTTGGTTCATTTTTGTATACATGTGTGTGAGGTTTTCTGCATGAAAAACGCATTGATCTGTCCTAGCATGTATATATAAATGTCGTGTGTGATCCCCTTGCCCATGCATAGGGGGACTCTGATTCATGTCGTATGTGTGTGATTCCAGCCTGTAACTGTAATGTTCAAAGTCATGTTGCTTATAGTAGTGACATTTTCACTGTCTTTGTTAGCTGTATTATAGATATCAAGCATATATACATGGATCAGGTTTGGTAATGAGGAAGAAAAAAAACTTAAAAAGAAACAAAAAAACCCCCCAAAAAACATCATGTTTCGGGATTTGAAACATGTTAATGTTTACCTCTTTGAGAGGGGGGTCTCCTGTTGTCATCACTCTACTCAGTATTTGTCGTCTGCGGGGGGGGGGGGGGGGTGAGACTAGCGTTTCCACAAGAAACTCTCTTCTTTTGTTTCATTGAATTGTATTTGAAGAGTTTGTGGACTGTAATTATCATACTTATTATTTGTTCTTTTAAGCCAGTTGCAGTTTCTAGTACTCACTCTTTTCTATATGTATGATGAATAGGACTAGTAGGCAATTACTGGTTTGGGTTTTTTGTTGTTTTTTTTGTTGTTTTTTTTTGTGGGATGGAGGATGGGAGCTGTTCTTGTTGTAATGGGCTATCAAAGAGTAACAAAGCTATCTCAGTCTCTGTTGATCGAATATTAAAAATATCATAGGCTCTTGACTCACAATTGTGGCAATCATCTCTTTTTGATTTATCGTATCCATGACTACTAACAGCAATGTTTTTATGATTATCGTAATAATATGCATGATAATATGTGAAAATATTCCCATTTCCTGTTTTGTTTTGTTTTTTCATTTTTATTAATAATATACCTGTAAATTAACTTTGTATGAGAATCTACATAATAATTGATTTTATATTTGATGCAAACTTAATGTCCTGTTGGATCAAAGAATTTATGCGTACAGTAATTTATATATATATATATATTATATATGAGTCTCTTTTATTTTGTCATATTGATGTCACGTCTTTTTTCTTTTCTTTTTTTTTTTTTTTCGTAATTTTTATATTCAACCATCTTAACTTGACCACATTTTTTAAAACATTCTGTATGTTACTATTTCATGCCACAAAAGATTACTCCGTTCCCATCCTGTTAAAGCTACATTGATACAACCCAACCCTTTTTTTTTTCCTCTGCTCGGTCTCAGGAGAAATATAAATAATAAAAAAAATTAATTGTTGTTATAAACTGAACAAAAGAAAATCAATCATTGAAGAAAAGTCATGCAAGGGTGAGGTTGACTACTAATACAAATGAACCACAATGAAATATATCTGATACATTTGATCTAGAGAATGTCGATGAGCCCCGTAGAGAATAATTACAAACACAGGGGGGAAGAATTTTTGATAGAAGAATAAGAAAGACAATTTTGGATCCGCTGAGACTTGAACCCGGGACAGTGGCACTGAATCGCCTCGCCCAAGATTAGAAGAGCATTGGGCGAGGCGATTCGGTGCTACTGTCTACCAAAAGTTCTTCCCTCTGTGTTTGTAATTATTCTTTGTGGAGCTCATTGAAATTGTTTAGATCTAATGTGTCAGATCTATTTCATTATGTTATAATCAAGCCCCTTGCCTCATACTTGTTCCTACAAGTGAACAGTAGCACTGGTCTGTGTTTGATGTGTATGAAGAAATATATGTACATATTATATCATATACTATCTTATGTGTATTATCGTTGCAGTATGTTTATATGCCAATAAGAGAATCTTATTGACCCTGAAAAACATCATTGTATATTTTTAGAGAATTGCAAACTTTGCTCATATATATCATCGGATGCATTCTTTCTTTTCTATTTTTGAAGACAATTTTAACAGTGCTGTTTTATGGCTTACTTTTGTTCTGTATAGATTTATTCTCATATACATGTATATTATATTGTTTTACATTTACGGCATATTTTTTAGTTGGCTAGTTCTGTTTTGGGTTTGTTTTTGATTTTTTTTTTTTTTTTTTTTTTTTTTTTTTGGGGGGGGGGGGGGGGGGGGGGGTTTTTTTTTTTTTTTTTTTGGGGGG
>JBCJKF010295315.1:0-14548 GCA_039654545.1 Plocamopherus ceylonicus | reverse complement strand
ATTCAGAAATGTTTCACTGTGAAGGGTTCCTGATTTTTGTCACCACCAGGTCACATGTTGTCATTGCTCTCCTCCCTGTATACAAAAATCGAAGTAAAGGTCTGACTTTCAACTTTGATCATCTTTACCTGGTCGCCATCTTTACCTGGTCATAAAAAATACACCCGGTCGCCAAGGAACTTCAGAATTTGTGTTCAGGAAGTGCATTAGTGCAAAAAGCAACTGCAATTTGCTAATTCAATAAAATAATGATTAGTTCTCGAGATATCAGGAAAACCCGGTTATTTTCCAGACAAGCCTCGTATGTATCTAATGCCATGAGGTCAAAATTCTATGATGAAACTTGTAATCATTTATATAAGAGCAATATTCAAACTTCATTGAGGCAATAAATATTTCCCCAAAATATTATCATTTAGTAATGACATGGTGTGCCAGTAATAAAAGTTGAATCAATATATATATTTCTTTGATGCTCATTTCAAGGTGGTACTTTGTATGATAAAATTGTTTCAAGTAGTAAGCTGTGGCCTGAAAAGGTATGCATGAACTTTTCCAATTGATTTTGTTCTCTATGATTGTTCATAAACACTATGAAGAATGTGAAGTGAGGGCTCTATTAAATCGCTTTTGATACCTTTCATCTAATTTACAATCTTGTAAACCAGGTTTAAAGAAGGTAAAATTTCTATACTCAACTAAATAATGTCCATCAGATTCATGATTTATTCTAAGACAATCTAGTTTTACATTTTGTTACTTACATGGATGAATATATTGGTGCTTCACACGATATCAAATTAGAATTTGGCTTATTGATTTCCTCATTTTTTATCTTTTTTTCAGGATGTCATTTGGTACCTTTTTCAGTTGACATCAGCTCTAGTTTATATACACCAGTATGGAATCATTCATAGGTGCTTTATTTTTTAATTACATTTAATTTTGTTTTATTTTGTTTTCATCATCAAAGCAGCTCCTTATCTTCAGATGATTACATTAATGAATGTTTTTTTTTTTTTTTCAATGCTTTTAAATGATTGAACCAGGAAACATGATTAGGGAAATTTAGTAAGTTATAATAAAAACTCCCTGTTCTACTGCTGTAGATGTACTTCAATTTCAATGGCTTCTGCCCATTAATACCATCCTTGATATCCTTTCTATCTAAGAATATAACTTCATAATATGAATTGAGGTTTTATATAACCTTACCCACAATCTTTTCTTCCTTTAAGCTTCAACATAAATTCTGCACCTTATTAATACTGATTCTCTTTTAATCATCTTGTTTTTTTGTTTTGTTTTTTTGTTTGTTTTGTTTTTGTTTTGTTTTTTGTTTTTTTTTGGGGGAGGGGGGGGGGGGGGAGGTTGTGTTCTTTTCTGGGTTTTTTTTATTTGTTGTTGCTTTTTTTTTTTTTGTACAGATCTATTTGTTTTTGCCATTTCAGAGATATAAAAACGCTAAATATTTTCCTCACAAAAGTTGGTTTGGTGAAATTGGGAGATTTTGGAATCTCAAGATTTTTGGAATCTCAAAATCAGATGGCAGAAACGGTAATGGCCAAGTCTAAGAAAAGATTGAATATTGAAAAGAAGTGTTTCATTACTTAGTACTTTATTAGAAGTTGTGATATTGATAACTTTAGTTTGAACTCTGAAATTTTACTTGTCCTTTAACTCTTTATCCGTTCAAAGCCACACACTGCGTCACAAAATCTTCCCGTTATCCGTTCAAAGCCACAGACTGTGTCATAAAGACTACCACCTTTTATACTCTCCCTTCGTGAGTAACTCTTCTTATATTGAGGTTCTAATGGTAGAACATACTTTCGTTTTCAACCTCATGAAAAAATAGGATCGTTTTAGCCCGAAATATTTACTTTGAAGCCGTTTTTATGACAGTTGTGATTCTACTCTCCGTTTCTAGGCAATGACTGTTTGTAAACATGTCAAGTCAACCTGGTTGTTCAGGTGTTTCCTGCAAATCACATCGTTTGACGGCAAACCGTGCTCGTAAATTGATCTCTGAATGGTTAGAGAATGTACATTCATTTCCCTTCAATTCTATATATGACACAAAAACATATTGAGGTGCAGGATTATTCACACATCAATCAAATGAAAATTACCTGTCCGCTCCAAAAAAAAGCAAAGGAAAAAAACAAAAACAAAAACTGAATAAAAAAATTAACGGATAAAGAGTTAATTTGTCTAACTTATGACAAGATGTGTAATAAAGTTTATAGACATTTAATCATTTTATGCTTCTTATATAATGGTAACAGTAATTTGATATGGTCAAAACTGTATATTTGAGACAGTCACGTCAAATGCTGCAGACAAATCAATGCCAGTGATCTTTAACTTGACTTTTGTGATGTTTGCTTTTGCAGCAAGTCATTTGTGGGTCCACACCATGTCTGAGGTGCTTCTTTCATGTTTAAAAACCCTTTGACTGTTAGATAGATAATCCTCTGCTTTTGGCCTTAGATTTAGAACAATTAGTGCAAGGGATTTTCTTATGGTGTCAGAAGGATTATTGGTTGCACATTTTTGGTGCTCCCTTTGGTTTCCCGGGTTTTTGTATCGCTATATGAACTCCTGTATCAATGTCCAACTCTTGGTGGTTCGTGAATGTTGCATAAATTTAGGGCTTTTGCTACAATTTTGTCCTGGAGAGATGTTCCATACTTTAAAAATCTTTATTGAACTGTTTCCATGTGATGTCTAACACATTTTTATTGTTGTATTCCAGATTGTTGGTACTCCTTATTACATGTCACCAGAAATCATGATGGGAGAAAAGTATGGACTTCTTAAATTAGTTTGAAAAGATTTTGTTGTTGTTGATAATTTAGATACTCTAAAGATGCTTCTTTCTATACTCTAGATATTCATTTGGGTAAAAAATTATTTTGAATAAATTGTATTTGAATGTTTTTGAAATGAGTAGAAAGTTTTAAAGACTCCCTTTAGTATTAAGCATAATGATAATTGTTTCAAACAGATATTCCCCCTTTCATTTCATTCAAAGCTTGTAAGATGAATTTATGCATCATCAACTATTTATATCTGTTCAAATTTCCTCCTTCACAGATACAATTTCAAAAGTGATATATGGGCCCTTGGATGTGTACTGTATGAAATGTTGACACTGTCAAAAACGTTTCAAGCCACAGTAATATTTTCCATTCACTTGCAATGCACAGAATAGCAAGTCCTCAAAATAATTGATGATTCAATGATACACTCTTTTTATAATACTTGCTTTCATGCCATTAAAAGGTTTTTTGTTTCATTCATTTTTCCCTTTGAAGCAGTTATATATATATTTTAATTGTTTCACTCAACTTGAGTGAAGGAGGCAGCTATTTTTTTTTTCAAACTTTTTTTCTGTAGAACCTATGTGGCATTTCATTCTCTTGGTTTGCCATTTTTGGTCTTTGCCAATTTATAACATAAGACATTTTTCTGTTGTTCGTAAGTAGTTTTGTGTAGAGGACAGGTGTCAAGGTGGGTGGGAAAGATAATTGTTTTGCAAGTTTTTTTGTGCTGGGATGGGGTAGGGGGGTTGGGCAAAGAGAGATACATTTTTATGGGAGTTGGAGGGGGTTTCATCTCTTTTTCAACTTTTTTTGTTTATAAGAATCCATTGAAACTGGCCATGGAAGTTGTGAAGTCAGACTACTCTAGCATTCATCCTTCATACAGTGACAGTATTCACTCCCTTGTAAATTGTATGCTACGGAAGGTTTGTCACTATAATTATAAGTCGAATAAGCATGACCATTATCGTAAATTTCTGACATAACACTCTTTTTTGTATGTATAGAAACATTTGATCAGATTAGTAGCCATGTTATGCCTGATGCAAAAGTACCTCCTAAGAGCCCCAACACACTGGCACGTCTCACAGGATTTTTGTGCACAGGATTTTTAGCGTGTCTTCTTGATGCATGATTATTCATCAAGGACTACTTGAACAGTTTTTGTTAGCGACAAGACGTAGTGGATGGGTCTTGTAGGACTTTTCAGCAAGACATTTGAGCATTGACACAGCCCACTATACATTGCAGAGCAAATGACAGACGCCTAAAATTTTATTGCAGCAACAAGTGCACTCATGCCATATTATTTTTGATGCATCTGCTTCACGTTGGCGTGCCCATTCCAGCAGGATACATGGTACAATTTGTTAATAAAATCTATCGCTGTGCAAAATATGCATATCAAAAACTGTTCAAGTAGTCCTTGATAAGTAAACAAGCATCAATAAGGCAAGCTGAAAATTCCTTTATGATGGGCCCACTGTGTATGGGCCCTAAGGATTGTCACAAGCACAAAAGCCTTGAGTGAAGATCAGTACTTACATGAAGATACAATTATGAATTGGGGATTAAATTAATGCAGTAATATATGTTATTATAAAATAAAAGCAGATTAATGATAAATACTTAAAACAGTATCATATCAAGGGGAAAATCAAAAATACGACTTGAATATTTTTATGCTCTTTTAAATATTTAGAGACTTTGTGAAGATGTAACTTCATGAGGCAAGTTGTTTGCAAATCTGAATTAAGGATTATTGCTATGATAAATGGAGACTAGACTAACATTTACTTGTAAAATCAAAATTTTTAATTTCCAAATTAAAATATTGAATTTATTATACACATATTTATTATATTTACTATGTTTTGAAGTTGTTGTTTTTTTTTTTTCATGTTTATCCTCACAGAAACCAGAAGAAAGGCCAACTGCAGAAGATGTTCTTCTCAATCCTGTAATCTCAGGATCAGCTTCGCTCATGGAGCAAAAAGTCTATGAGTTAAACTCTTCTACAAGAAGAGCAAGACTGTCAACTGCTTCCACCACTCCTGTATTGTCTGTTGTAACATCAAAAATGTGTGAAGTAAGGAAGCAAGAAGATAGCTCATCCAATAAAAGCATTTATTTTACGATATAGACTAAGTTAATGAAAATGGTATTCCACAGGACATTTCTATCACAGAGATATAAAGTTAGTTATCAGCCTTATACATGGGTGCAATAAGCAAATCCTTTGGCGGGGGGGCTGCAGAACACTTCCCAAATACATGTTGTCATGAAAGAGAGAAATGGGGACAGATTATGAAGTCCAAATGTGCAGCAGTGAAAATTGATGCAGATAGACAGATGGACCAGACTCTGTGAAAACTTTATGCTAGCAAAGTTGAATTGAACATTAGTTGGAGAGGCAGTCATAATTGGGATATAAGAAGTGAATGAGAGACTCACATATTATCTCCTTTATGACATCATTGTTGTTTTATAAAGGTATAACTGCAAATTTCGGATTTTCACCTTTTCACAACAAAGTAAACATAATTCAAAGTTGCTTGTAGCATTTTTATCAAAAATAAAATTATGCTTTGCACATTTCCACTGGCCAATGTTATTTTGGGTAAAAATGCTATTAATGACTTTTAATGAAGTTTACTTTGGTGTGAAAAAGTGAAAATCTGAAAATTCCTAGTTATATGTTTATAGAACAACATTGACGATAAATAAAACATGTTCACATTAATGTCATTATCTCCAGGCAAAAAGTGACAGTATTGTTTTGATTTGATGTACACCTTCCATGAGAAAAGGTTAAAGAGAAAATGTAAAAAGCCGTTGAAATGCCTATATTTGAATATGCTAGTTCAACATGGGACCTACATCATCAAAAATACATCAATAAGATAGAACAAGTTCAGAGAACTGAAGCCCGTTTTGTAACAAATTGTAGGTGGATCCAACTAGAGTGTATTAAAACAACACTTCAAATACTTCAATGGCAAACTTTAAAATCATGCAGAGAAGAATCAATATGAAATTATTTCATCGAATTGTGTGTGGAAAGTCACCCATCAAGTTCCCGTGCCATATAATACGGCCGAACGACAGATACTCTGCAAGAAGCATCACAACACCAAATTCTAACAACCCTCAGCCCAAATGAACACTCAAAAATTCAGCTTTCCCTAAGAACAGTCTCGGACTGGAATGTGCTGCCATCAATCATCCTTGACATCTATTATATGTTGAGATTGAATAAAACACTCACCTCACACAACAGAAGATCATAAGGAGAGGTGAAAAATATACTTCCAATGAAATGATTACATTAAATTGAAAATACTAGGGTTTGCATAAGATAAAACAAACCCCAAGACCAGCAGGCTGCATAAAATGACTTCAATTAATTGAAATAGATGAAGTTCAAAATTTTTGAAGGAAATGATATTCGCATTCTTTCATCATTATTCATCCCATTAAACTCTATTTTGCTGAACAGGTCTATCAGTGGGGTGGAGGAAAAATTACGCAGAAACTTGATTTGTTCACCAGAGAGAAGAGTCCTATTCAGGTGATTTCTAATTTTGACAGTTTTTGCTTGGTGATGTTCAAGAGGGGCAAGGGATGCTTTAGAGGGTTGCTTTTTATATAGCTGCTAATATTGATTCTCTTTTAAGTTTTTGTTTTTAGCCTGTGTGAAAATTAGGATAACTGTACATTAAAAGTTTTATAGTATTCCTATGATTTTCAGTATGCCATTTCTTATTCAATTGTAGTAATGGAAAATCCATGTAATTTAAGTAAAGTTTCATTTGCATACAAACTGATAAAAATTGTAATGTAGACACTCAACTATCAATATTAATAGCCTCACCTACAGAAAACATCGGATAGATTCTCATAGTTATTTTGCATTTGATCAGGCACAAATCTATAACATGATAGGCATGGATGAGTGATTTATTTTAAAGTAAATGTATTTTGATGAAATTTTTTGAGAGTTTGGCTTATCCAGATAATAATCTCATGAATCATTTGTAAAACCTAATAGATATTAAAGGTAAAAAAAAAAAAAAGTAAAATCATCACTTTGCAATAATGTATTTTTAATAGGTGTGCACAGGACATTGTCATTTTGCAGCAATCACTTTTGAGAAAGAGCTTTACACTTGGGCAGTGAGTCTTATTTTTCCTATCTTAAAATAAGTAATCTTTGAATATAAAAGTTTTATTTAAGTTAAAGGATTTTATAAAATAAATTGACCCTATATTACTGTAATTAATCTGAAATTTGATATTGTCATCAGACAGATGTGAAGGTGATACAGATAAAATTTTAACAGTATTTTCTTTTAGCATATTTGATAATTTCATGAAAATTATTCCTTTGCTCCCCTCTCTCCTGTTTTATGTCAAATGAGACAATTAAATGTAATTATGATGAAGGGATTGTAGTGATATTGTATATCTCATGATTTTATGTAGAATCCACAAGGAGGCACTGATATGTCAGGTCGCCTAGGGCATGGTGACAGTGCAGCTTACAAAGCACCAAAAAGAGTAGACTCACTGCTTGGAATTGCAATAGAAAAAGTTGCTTGTGGAGAGGACTTCACACTGTGTGTCACTGGTAAGATAATTTAAAAATACTTGTCTTTTCTGACAATATTTTACTGAATAATTATACTTAGCAAACTTTTTAAGTGCAAGAAAATAGGAATTCTGAGTGCTTATAATTTTCTTTTTCCCCTTCCATTGTACATGCTCTTGTATCTGGAGTGATTTGGCTAACAATTTAACAATTATTTTCAATTGTAAATTATTTAAAAAAAATAAAAAATCTTTGGTTATTTAAGTTTAAAATATTTTTCACATATTGTTGATTGAATTATAATATAGATAATGAATAATCATATCTATAATATATGAATGTATTGTCAACCTCTCATTCAGAATCTATAGTATATTATCTAAAGTGAAGAAAAAAAGGCTGGCTGGCTTGAGTTGTTGCTTTTTTCTTTCTTTTATTTTATTGAGTTTTTGTTTTTCAAAAATTAATGATTCAGTCAGCATGGCCATTGTAGTATTTGTAGCACTAAGAATATTTGCAATATATTGGATGATACTGATATCAAAATTAAAATTTAAGTGACTATTTCAAAACATTCAATGAGCTCAAATTAAAATGTCTCTCAAAAATATGGAAAAAATGAAAATTGTGTTGAATAATCCAATAAAAGATTCGCTTTTTTCAAATTTTCAAATAAACATTTGCTTGATATGTTTCGTGTTTTTCAGTTAGATTTCAATTCAAATATGTCATTTTTCCAGATGAGGGTGCTGTATTCGCTTTTGGTTCAGACTATTATGGGTGCCTGGGGTCTGAGGGGGAAGATGAAGAGGTCCTTTCACCAGTTCTTGTGGATTACTTTACTGATCACCCTGTCCAGGAAGTGTCATGTGGAGATGCACATGTCATCGCCCTGACTCAGTATGGAGATGTTTATACTTGGGGCATGGGTGAATTTGGTAAGCATAGATTCATACTCCGTCCCTTCTTCCTGTAATTTGTCTTTGTATTTTTCCATCTCCCTGCCTGTCTGTCTTCTGTTTGACTGTCTGTCTGTCTGTTTGTCTGTCTGTCTGTCTGTCTGTTTATCTCTCGGCACTAGGACTAGGACCGCTTTCTAGTCCATCCTGTGAAAAGAAAGTCTTCCCTTTGGTGCAATATGCAGTAATTCTCTATAAGACCCCATCCCCCATTCATGTGCATTGTGTTACGAAAGGGGTCACTTGCTATCAAGAAGGACTGAGTGCTTTTGTACAAAAGGGCGGTAGAACAGGGGGGGGGGGAGGGGTGGTGTTGCAACACATATTTCGGGGGTATGTTGGCCATCGTTATATTGTTTTAGAGAGATGATTTTATTTTCCCTGTAAATCATCTGTCCTTCTTTCCGACTCTGTCTGTTTATCTATCTATCCATCTATCTACTTATCAATCTATTCATCTACCTGTTTATCTATGTCTATTTTTCCACCCATCCTTCTAGATATGTCTTTTGATTATACTTGCTACCTATAATTTCTAAATACCTTTGCAGCCATACTAAGGTGTTGTGTCAAAGGCATAGTGTTTCAGGCTAAAGACTGAGAAAGGTAATAGGTTCAAACATAACAATGGCACTGACACATGTATTTTTTCCTTCAGCAAAGTAAATTTATACAGCTTCGGCTGGGAAAGCATGTTGCAATTGACCAGATTATATGACAACCAGGATAAGATCTCTCCCTTTGAGCCAAAAGGCTAAAAAATAACTACATTTACAATTGTATAAGCTATCACAATGACATAATTTGAAATAATCTTTTACAGGTAGACTTGGACTTGGATCAGAAGATGATTTCAATACTCCCCAAAGGGTAATATTATATATGGATTTGTAAAACTTGAAGAAGAGATGTGAAGCAGAGTTTAGGAACAAAGTATCAAAACTGACTTGTCATTTGGCTTTGTGAGAATTTTTTAAAGACCAATATGATTCTTGTAATAAATTTTGTTCCATTAATGGGAAAATATTGTAGAGGACAATAACTTTAATCTCTGCTTAAATCTAGAAGCCTTTTGCGTCAGACTTGACGATCTTGTAGCAATTTTATTGCTACGCCTGGGCTAGTAATATAAGAGGAGTTTGGGTGCCCAGCCACATTCCCTTCCCCTGTGATCTTTTCCTCTTCTTCTTGAATTCAGAGTAATGAATTATTCAATGTCTGAGGTGCAAGAGGCGGTATGGGTGCATGATACTGAAATAGCTATTTTGATAGGATCACACTTTGCCAGGGTGAGGGTCGCTATGGCTTGCTCATTTTGATTTTAATCACCGAGGTTTTTTTTACATGCCGAAAGGCACATGGGAGCTCCTAGTTTATTGTCCGTCTCTGATGGGACTAGGCACTCATTCATCCTGCCTACCACAGGACGAGGAGGTGGAAAAAACCTGAAAAATTTGGATTTTAAATCAACTGAGCTAACCTCGCTTAAATACATAATTGAGATTGGCTCACATGCCCCATGCAAAATATATTTTCAGTCACATTTATATTCATTTACTTCATTTGTTTAAGAACTTTGGATACTATTGAAAGCCATTTTTTTTTACACATTTAGTTTAGTGTAACATGACACATATGAAAGACCCATTATGCCAACAGCTATATTTATTTTATTTTACACCTTGTATGCTGGTCATAACTTTTCTACATCATCTAGTTATGGTTTCAAATTTTACGTGAGAAAGATCTTAACAAATGTGCTGAATCTTAGAGAAAGCAAATGATTTAAATAACTGTATTACAGGTACTTGTGTTCATGTTTAAAGTATCCTCTATACTATTAAACTAAAAGATGTATGGAAATAACATAGGTGTTTCTCTTTCCAAGTTAGTCCCAGATTTTTTTGCCCACAGGTAGAAATACCAGGGAAACAAGAAGTTAAACACATATGTGCTGGTGGTGATAGCTCTTTTCTTATATGCGCAAGTGGCAGACTGTTGGCATGTGGAAGCAATGAATTCAACAAACTTGGGTTTAATGCTGTGACTTCAGGCTTGCGAAAAAGGAAAGAAAAGGTACAGTATGTTAAGTTTGTGTGCAAAATTGCATGAGAATTACATTTGTTATTTAATATTCATGTAAGTGGGACAAAGTGAGGAGAGACATCATCAAACTGGTCTTTTTTCAAATTCAATATCATGAATAATAAAGACAATTTATTTTGTCTCAAGATAACAAACTACAGCTGTATGTTCTTGCTCCCTTGTTTATATACACTTGTATTGATTTGTATTGATCCATCTTTTTTTTTTTCTTTGAAAGTTTGAAGTTGAATAAGTAGTAGAAATGTTAAAATTTGAAGAGAGACAACAGCTCAGCTGCCTGTAAATTGCTTTTACATACAGTCTCTCATCTTGTTAACTGTGTGACCTCAAGTGGAAAGACCACAAAAGAGCCAAATGGATTAGATCAAAAACAAAACTTCAAGACATCATTGAAAATTACAGCACATCTTAAAATAACAATGGGTGGGCCATGCATACCAAAGAAATATCAATGATATAGATGGACTGTAACTGTAAGATCTACCACTTGGATACCATGCAATAGACAAAGAAACAAGGAAAGATGAAAAAACATATGGTGAGCAAGCTAGACATACATAAAACAAATGTCAATGGATAGGAGGAAAAGGAAATCAACCGAAAAGACCTGCGTCCAACAACAGTCTCTCATTAGCTGATGATGATCTATAGGTAGCAGGATGTGGTAAAGGTTTCTTTTTAGTATTTTTTAAATGTATACATATATATAAATGTGTTTTTTTATTTAAATGTATTTATTTTTGCTTTTTCATTTACTGTGTGTGTTCACCGATTGTTGTAAGTCAATACAAGGGTTACGTAAATATGCCTACTTTGAGAAGTACAGTTTATCTCTATTGCATAGATTAATCACTTTGTGATATGACTTTTACCATCACTTCAATTAATTCCTCTTTTGAATCAACTACCCTACCAGAATTTTGATATACCATGTCGCTTTACATTTGGAATTGTCAAACCATTAAGCCCAATTCATATTGCCCAAGTAGCTGCTGGAAAGACTCATTCTGGTGTCATTGACAGTAAGTATTCACATAATGGCCTCTTAATTAAATTTATAAGTCTATTCTTACATAATAACTTGACTTGATTTGCAAAGGATTTATTCTTTCAGAATTTATCCTCAATTTCGTATACAGGTATTTAAGAATGAAGAAAATGCGCTTGCTTCACATATATATTTTGATTATAGAGTAATAGTAGATTTCAATGTAATTATTTCTTTGACATCATTTATAGCTTTTACTGTTTGATTGTGCTCTATTGATAGTTTTTGGCTGCCTGTACATGTTTGGATGCAATAAATTTGGTCAGCTTGGTGTTGGTGATTTCAAGCTCAGGTCGGGTATCTCTCGTGTCTCTGGAGTTTTAGCAGGTCAACGAGTAGAGAAGCTGGCATGTGGGGATGGCTTCACAGTGGTGGCGACAAATGGTAACTGTTTTATTTGTTGTTTTATTTTTTTAATTTCTTTCTTATTGTTGGAGTTTTACTGTTGTCTTTTTTTACTATGTTTATTTTTCCGTTGTCTCTTTTTTTTTTTTTTTGCTCCACATATATTCTTTTCACCTATAAGTATTAATTTTTTACTTTGACACTCTAGTCTTGCTAATGTGGAATTTGGTCATTTGGATGCTTCATTAATCCTAACAATTTGCCAAGAACGGATTTTCGTTCTCATTATGTATCAGTTATTTGATGAGGAATTTCTGATTCTGTATCCGAATGTTAGATTTGTGGACAGATCCTTATTTTTCCTTCACTATTTGAACTTTCTTTCCCTATCAAATGCAATCGAACAGATTTACCTTGATTGATAAGTCTGGTTTTTGTTTTCCTAGCCATCTAGTGGTTTATAGACACTGCTGTGTAATCTTCACATCGATTCAGATAGCACAACTTCACGGACCTGTTCATGACAGCACAAAATGGCCCCGCCATACCCACTTGCTGATGTTGCCCTCTCATGAATCTCATCTTGTGACATATCCTCCCCTCTGGACATCTCCTGACCAGCGAACTTATGTAACACCTATCATGAAGCGAGTCAGAGCAAGCTAGCTAACACCAGCTTGTCATCTTGAAACCGGGGAACTTATCTCGTGGCAAGATGGCATGGCCAACACTGTATGGTGTCTTTGCTGTTTGCAATCCTATGGCAAATGTCTCCATACCACTGCAACGAGTGATTACGCAAGCTTCTGAATGAATGGATCTCTTCATGACGCCTACCACGCAATCATGGCGTGGTGTAAGAATGGGTCCAAATCAGAGCACACTGTCCAATTGTTTTTTTATATATTGGTCTTTTTTTTTCGTACGGATTTTAATTCGAGCCTTTTTCATCAGATGGCTTATAAGTTTGTATAAATGTTTATTTTCACCAATCATGAATCCGGTTGGTAATCATGATCACCAATGATACTATAAGATAGAAATCTAAAGTGTTTTCATGAGTAGACCCTAAGGATATTATCCTACGTTATTGTCACCGATTCAGTAATCCAGAAAATTCCGTAATTTGGAAAATTCGGTAATCTGGAAAATTTGGTACTGGCGAAATTTCAGTAATCCAAACAAATTGCTACGAACTGATGAGTTCGGATGAGGGAGACTGGAATGTATATGTAGCAGGTGACCGACAAAACTTGATACAGCAGAATACCTCGATAAAATCATTGCTCGGGAAACAATTTTATGGAAACTTGGCACCATAGTAGATAGCTATTCCAGTTAAAATATAGCTAGCTAAATTATACAAAAATCCATCAGAAGGTATCAAAGTTATAGTTTATGTTCCAAACGTCATCCATTTCAGTAAACGCAAAATTTTCCATAAAACTTGCTATCACATTCTGACAACATTACTGCTCCTAAGGAATCTTCTTAATGTTTCTTGCTATTTCCTCCATGAGTTCTTGAAGAATTCCCATTGGTCTACCATAATTTCTTCTTAAGATAGTCCTACAGATTGAAAAAAAAAAATCCAAAGGATTCAGGTCATGTCTGTGGCATGCCAAACCAGTCATGCATGAAACAATTTTGATTGGTAAGCAGCAGACGTCATCAACTCACTGCCAAGCAATCAACTGAATATGCATCACAGAGCCTTAGGTGTGTTTAATTTTGTAGGGAAGCAAATATTAGATCTTATCCTCAATGTCCACCATAATGATTCCCGAGGAATTTCTAAAATATAGACTCCCTTGTCAGATTGACCTTTTTGGTTGTTTTTCAATGGAACCGTGTACTGCCTGAATCTTCTCGGGTTTTCTCGGGGTTGTTGACCATACGCTGTGTCTCGCTTAAGATTTCGATTTAGAATTTTTTAGAATTTTTGCATTCCTAAAGATCTGTGGTATTGGAACCATGAAGTCCCTTATATGATCTCAGATCTTTGTTTTGATTTCAAATGCCAATCCTATAGTGTCCAGCAAAGAGAAACCATATTTTATTGCTGGATTTCAATTCTAAGAATTTCTTTTTCACAGCAAAACAGCACTAAAACATTTTAGTTTGACATTATAAAAGTCAACTGATTCTTGTTTTGTTTATGTGATCAGTCTTCCGGTTGAACAAACATATTAGTATTCAATTTTGGTGTCAATCAGTGGAATAGTTCCGAAGGTATAACGATTTTTCGCCGTATCATGTGTGCATGAACCTTTGACAACCTTCCTAAAATACATCAGCCTTTGTTTAAACCTGAAAGGTTGACATTTCGAATAGCACTTGTGGTGTTTCATTTAAATTTTTTGAATTTGTTGCTCTAAAGTTGTCTTGACGTAAAGACTTCTTCTCATGCTTTCTCTTTACATTCCTATTTGGGACTTGGCTGTTTTTTCTTTTTTTTTTTTTTTTTTTTTTTTTTTTTTTTTTTTGTTATTCATTTTGTTCAGTTCTGAAATTCCTTAAGCATTCCATAAATTGAACAATTGTGATAATGCTATGAATTATCATTCCCTTGTCATTTTGCCTTTTGCCAAAAAAAAAAAAAAAAAAAAAAAACACAAAAAAAAAAAAAAAAAAAAAAAAAAAAAAAAAAAAAAACCCCCAACCTTTCCAG